>CAAKHB010005934.1:40542-85537 GCA_901007665.1 Aeoliscus strigatus | reverse complement strand
CAGAGTGAGGACAGCGTGCTGCTTTTTGTCACCGCCTGGACCGTCACTGAGATCATCCGTTACTCGTTCTACACCTTCAGCCTGCTCAATCACTTGCCATACCTCATCAAATGGGCACGGTAGGACAGAACACGTCTGGGACGATGAGCGCTGAAGGTCATGTGACCTCCAGTGAACTTCATTCCCCTCATTTTGTCGACACACAGACTTGTAAAAGGGTGAATGCCGTCTCTGTTCCTCTCCGCCCACGCTCAGTGACCAGAGAGGAAACCTGATGGAGACTTGGTGGTACCACAGGCGACAAGTCGATCATTCATCCGTTCATTGTTGCAGTCGGAGTGAATGTTACTGTCCTGTGAATATAAAAGAGTTTTAAAAGCGTCATCATGAAAATCTAAACCTCTGTTTGACTAAAGGGATTTGTCGTTAAGTGACTCTGTTGCTAGGTAGCAAACGTGGATTGTGTATATCCGTGGGGAAAGAAAGAGGCGGTTGTGATGTGTGTTGCTGGATTTGAAGGTTCAGTGAAGGAACAGACAGACTAAAAATATTTGTATTCTCTGGAGAGCAAAAGAGTGCATCTTTCACTTTCCAGCAGCACCTCATCTCCACATGTGTATGATTAAATATTTACACCTGACAGAGGCAGTAGGACTTGTAAAACTGACAATTTAGCATTTATTTTGTGTATCTGTTTCATCTGTTTGCACCACCTCATGTATTACCTCTAGATTAGATAGAAACTGTAGTAACCCCTCAGGAACGTTCCCTCATGAAATTCAGGTTCAGCAGCAGCCCCGTACCACAGAACAGAGAAAAGTCCAAATTCTCTATCAGAAGAGAACCTCAAATTATATCCAAAACATATGAGAGAGACCATCTGTAGCAGCAATGTACCAAGGATCAAATATGCAAAGGTCATGAATGATACATGTAAACTGTTTAGTTTGTCATCAGACCTGATGTTCCTCCCCAGCCTCCCATTGGTTTGTTGGAACAAGCCCCTCTAACTGCTGACAACTCTCCCCAGCTCACCACACCATCACAAATCCCTGACATATTGAGATAAAGGGTGGATGGACTGATGGAGTCAACCTCACTTCATTCACACGATGGCAGTCCTGTGTGACTGCGTCGTTCTGACTCGTGACTCGTAAACCAGTGGTATGTCCGCCGGCGTCAGCTCCTCCCTTGTGCTGCAGGTACACCTTCTTCATCGTGCTGTATCCGATGGGAGTGACGGGGGAGCTGCTGACAATCTACGCGGCGCTGCCCAACGTGCAGAAGACGGGCCTGTACTCTGTCACTCTTCCCAACAAGTACAACTTCTCTTTTGACTACTACACCTTCCTCATCCTCGTCATGATCTCCTACATTCCCCGTAAGTCAGCGTCATTGTTATGATTATTATGATTATGATTATTATTATTATGTGAATTTCTCACTGAGATTAACAAAGTATATATTTATTTCTTGATCATCATCATCATCATCATCATCATTAAGGGGCTTTACCTGAAAATAAAGTCTTACTGCAGTTCATACTTCCAAGCAGCGACAGCTGGAACCATAGGAATTTAAAACCAAAACTAAAACCATTTTTCCTCAGGAGGGCTGAATTGACTGATGACTCATCAACTGCTGTGATTTATTCATTCAATCAGCTTATTGTTTTTGGTGGGTCTGACTGCAGCTGCTGGTCAGTATTGGATATTATGAATAAGGTTATTTTGTTTTAATGATAATTCATTGGATATCTCTGGTTTAGACTTTTTTAAGGGATGTAATTTGATCTTCGAAAAATGCCTGATAACATTTATCATCATTTTATTGACCAAGGAAGAAATGTAGTGAACGGAAAAAATCAGTGGTGGAAATAATCATTACTCTATTTGCAGCTCTAATTCACCCACACACATTTACCAGATTATGGGATCAATAGAAACTCCCTCCCTCCCTCACTCACTCACTCACTCATTCATTCATTCAGTTGTTCATTCAGAGTCAAACTCACTTTAGTTCTGGAGCCACATTCAGCCCAGGACCAGTCAAATGATAGCAGCATAACAACCTGTAAATAACAACAACTGCATTCATCTCCTTTGTTTTGGTGCAACAAGTACATTTATGAAATTATGTACAGTTGGTGAACAATCCTTTTACAATATTTACAGCTTTATGATTAAAGCAACTTGTCAAGATCTTGACATTTTAAAGTTACATACATTTCCACATCTGATCCAGATGGAACAGAAATAATGTATCTCTGGTTCCCAGTGTTACTAAAACAGTGGAACAGGAACAGCAGATACTCTTAATGGAAATATTGAAGTTGGTGTTTTCTATGTAACTTTAGCTCTTTGTAAATTCATCCCGGGGGCCAGACTGGACACGTCTTTCAAATAGCTTCTGCTACTTCCGGAAGGTTTTATCTCCAGATCAGATAAACAGTTCAGTATGAAATCAAGTTTGCTTGAGTGAAGGTCATAGTGAGTCCATGTCCAAAAGGTCACCACAACAAGAACAGAAAATGTTCCCTCACGGAGCTGTCTCTGCCTTCCAGTCTTCCCCCAGCTTTACTTCCACATGATCCGACAGAGGAAGAAGGTGCTGGGTCTCGTGGAGGACTACAGCAAAGTGGAGTGAGGGGAGGGGAAGAGAAGCTCCAAACGAGGAAAAGAAGAGGAACAAATCCCAAGTCAGCTTATTGAAGCTCAGAACTGACCTGGCTCATAATCCAAATAACTTTATTTTTCTTACAGCTGTTGTCCGGGTTGTGTAGATACTCGCAAACATGATTCTGTGCTTTTATTTATGAACCTGTGTGCAGTCGAGCTGGTGTCTGAGAGCTGAACACTGGGACTCGTTTGATGAAATCGATGACTTGTTTTTTTTTTTTAAATGACACTGTAGAACATCCCTCAGAGAGCCCTCACCTGAATGGTCCGTTCTCGAAACGTAGCAGCTTTTGTGAAGATGACTAGTGTTTAATCTTGTTTGTATTTTTTCATGAATTTCATGAAGTGTTTCATTCATAATTTACTTCAATAAATCATTTTTTCATTCTGTGCTTGTTTTGATGTTTCTTGGATTGTGAGTTATTGCTCACATTGTCATGTTCTCCCGTCTCTCTTCACTATTAAACACGCTTCCCTCGTGCGTTTTGTGTACATTGACATCCATATGAACTTTTTTCCCTTGTTTTTTTGTTTTTATTTATACTTTCTGTGCTGCAGCTTGTGTGTTGGAGCGTTTAGCCACTGAAGATGTTTCTCTCAGGAGTTGATAAAACAGCTGCAAGAGTCAAGTCGACAGAATCCACTCAGTGCTAACGCGGCTGCTTGATGTGGAAATAGAGACTTTTCAATTTGGCAGCACAGTTTGTTTCCAGCTGGAGAATGTTTTGACATTTGGAGCACAGATGTGTGGATCTTGAGTTTATATAAAACTGTGACCTCTATTTTAGAGTGATGGTATTTGTAGTCAGATCTTTTTAATGCGATGAACAGAAACAAGTACTAAATAATAACTTTCTTATATATATTGTCTTATTGTAACATTTTATATCAGAAACTTATTTAAGTTATTTGTTTATTACTTTGTTTTGATGTCACTTGTTGCATGTGCTATTTAAATCGTCAAATCATCAGTCCACTGCAATGTGAGAACATGGAATAATCATGTGTCACACCCATTATTGGCATTTATTGTCCAATGTGTACTGTTGTCTGCATGTGAGGCCTGTGAACAAAAACTGCACTGTCACTGATATGTTTCTTCCTGTTAATGTAAGTTTAGAATTGACGTACATTCACACTGGTCAACCGGTGTGTTTTTTTCCATGGCTGATATATATAATGCTGATTTTTTTTTCCTTTTGGTGTTTTTGAATTCGATATAACACAACTATTCAACACAACTGACACACACAATGTGAACTTTAACTAAAACTTACCAGTCGATCATTTCTAAATGCTGCATACAAATCCCATCGACGTGGGGGTAGAAATCTGCCAGTTTTGATAACTTGAGTGAAAGTTGGCTGTCGTTGAACCTCTGTCACACTCATATTTTATGTAGCAAGCTGGTATGATCTGTTTTGCTTCTTTTTACTGAGAAATGTCTTTTCGGGAGAAGGACAGGTGCATCTCACTGTAAACGTGCATGATAGAATGACTCTGGATGAATCTTCCTTGAAATATTTGCATGACACAAGCAACCCCACGACCGGTTCGACTGAATAAAGCTTTTGATACAAAGGTTTTCAATGGGATCAGCAGACTTTTTACAGGTGTGAATAATTATTTACATGAAGTATATTTAAGTACATTATTTACATGAAGTATATTTATTACCAACATATTAAGGAAAATAAAACAACACTTTAAAAAAACTTTGCTTCTGCTTTTTACATGGCAGATTTTGTATTTGTTTACTGAAGAACAGAAGCTGTTGAACAATAACAAGAAATGGAAAGGAAAACAATATATAATGTAAATAGTAGACATATAAAATTGGGCAGTAAATGCAGTGAGAGATTAATGTAAGATGTAAGCAAAGGATTGTGATTTATATTCTGTTTCAATGTCTGACACTTTTAACATAAATTACATGAGGTGTGAGCAGAGTTTAAGATTCAATACTGGAAAAGTCGGGGCGTTGTAAAACTTTTGACCAGTAGAGTATACTGAACACGTAAAAGGGAGATTTTGAGCATATGGTGAAGCAGTTTGGTGTGGTAATAGCTCCATTTGGTTGTTAATATCCAGCCGTGGACGATGCTGAAGGAGGAGACGGCCGTAAGCAGTCATAAGCAGTCATAAGACAAGCAGAGAAAACCAGCAGCACAAATTGAATCAAAGTGAATATTGATCGGATTTTGCCTTCTGTGAAGCACACAGTGCTGAATGGGCGCCCCTGTTCTTTCAGTTAACCTACTGTGGATTCCATTGGCTGTGCAGCCGGAGATGAAACACATGTGGCTGCTCGTCACATGGATCCACTTCACACCATTTGCACACAATGTGAACTCAAACATTCTCCCTCCGTATGCAAACAACTGGCCGGTCACATATGAGGCAGCAGGGGAAGGGCTGAGCGACATGCTGCCGCTGCCATGAGCAAAGAGATGAAACACCACGTCACGTGTTTTTCGTGGGAATAGTAAGTCTAAGACTAGTCTAGACTGACAGGGGCATTGAGGCACGTGAGCTGAGTGCTGGGGCCATCAGGCTCTCTGTGGTGTTAATACTACTAGTTAGTGCTACACTAGGGCCCCTCACGACGTACAGTGAGTGAGGGGTCTCCAAAATACATGCATCACAGTCCCATCTGACATGATGCCTTCACTCTTTGGCCCCGAGAGTCCCCAACTGGGGGCCGTGGAGGAGACTTACCAAAAGAGCAAAATAATGCACTCATCAGGAAAGAATATAATGATGTTTCACATCTAATTAAACAGCAGAACTTGGGCTCCAGGACCATATCAGCCTTTTACATGCCCCACCAAAAAACTACCACAGTCACCACAGAGTGTCACACTGCCAGGATGGACTGTGATGCACACAGCTCACAGGCAGCAGTAAATGTTCAACCAAAGGGAGATTAGTATGTAAATATGTATGTGCAAGTTGACGTTTACAACTGTACTCATTCCTAATAGCGTAATTGTTTACAGTCCACCAGTCACTCACAAAAACAAGACAACACAGAATCCCTTCACTCACTGTCCGTGGAAACAACAGCAGCAGCATCAACAGCAAGTACCCAGGATGGACCAAAGTGCAGTAAATTACAATTGTAATACATAAATACATTGATGAGTACATGTTTATACTATCTGACAGCCCCAGTTCAATCAGCAGCAGTTAGCAGCTCGATGGTTGAAGGAATCAAAGACGTGGCGTGTGCTTCTTTTCATTAGGGAAGTGAGAGACCTCCTTCCTGGGGGCATTAGACAGAATTCCTGACTCATGACCTGTCTGGCTTTCTGGGCCACTCGTTTCCTCCAGTGGGAGCTCAGGTCTGTCAGTCGAGCTCCATCTTGGACCAGATGTGGTCTGACTGGTCCCATGAAGAAGTGCTAGCAGAGCAGTTGTCAGTCTACCAGTGGAGAGTGGATGAGTGACCAGATGAGTGTCAGAAAACAACTAAATACTACACCAGAATCCAAAGCAAACAACCCAGAGAGCAGAGACAGACGCGTGCCTCATCTGTCAGTTCAAAGGGATCGGCTCCAGCACAGCAGTGACCTGATGAATGAATGAATGAATGAATGAATGAATGAATGACCTGACAGAAATCAAACCAAAGTAGAAAACTTCTGCAGATGTTTCCTCATTTCAGGATGAACTAACTATTCAAAACGTGTGGGCTTCTGTAGTTTTTGATGAATTCTATATTTTCATGAATACTATGTTTTCATGAATTAAATGTCAAAAGACTGTGGCATGAATTGACTTTTGACTGAAACGTTTCTTTTCTGCTGGCATATGAGAACACCAGGACATGAACTGAGGATTGGTTCAGCTGTGATTCACTGTCGTTGGTTAGGTTCTTATTTGAGGGTGTGAATCACTCCGTTTCCCCATGTATATGTGGGTACCAGACACCAGAGCTCCACTGTGACCCCAACCGCTGAGCTGTCTGAATGTGTAAAATGAAAGAGAAATGCAAACTTGAGAACTTTTGACTGAGATGAATGTCTTTTGGCTTTGCAGATACAAATGATTTGATGAGTCTCCATGTAATGACACGTGACAAATGGTTTGCATTTCGATGATGAGCATCAACTTTAACAGATTCAGGTGTGTGTGTGTGTGTGTGTGTGTGTGTGTGTGTGAGAGAGAGAGAGTACTATCCAGCTGTGCGCAAAGACCCGCCCCTTAATCAGTGGTCGAGCGGGCTCGCTGATTGACAGCCGCTTCGTCCAATGGCAGCGCGCCTCGCCGTGAGTCACCGTCCTCCTCCGCCAATGGCAGCGCGACCACGAAGCGGCCCACGACGGGAAAGCAGCAGCAGACTCGGTTGAATGGCTGTTAAAAGCAACAGTCCAGCGATCAAAATGTGATGATGGCAGATTCCAAACACACGCAGAGGCGACTCTCCGACTCGACCCGCCGCCGGACTGTCGGAGCCCCGCTCCGCCGAGGAGCTGTGATCCCATCAAGTTGCTCCAGGAGGGGTTGAGCTGGGCTTTGGCGCAGAGGTTTCACCGGCTGATGGAGCTCAGGTTGGTGCTGTGGAGGAGGAAGGGCTGAGTTCGACATGGAGCTGCTCCCGCCCTCCGCCTCCGGCCGCGGATGGTCGCTGCCTACAGGTGCAAACATGGCCGTCACACCCTTGACCACCCTCTTGCCCACGTTCCCTCTTTCCAATACCGGAACCGTGTCCGGAGGGTTACCGGGCTGACGTCTCCGTGGACGCCAGCTAATTGGGCAGTCGACGCGGAGCCAACTCCACCTGGAGCTGATGCGTCCCGTGAAACTCCCCCAGGGACTCGGTTCAATTGTTAGTTTAATTCCCAGAGTTCCCTCCTCTGCTCTGGGTGATCCCAGCTCGGTCCCCCTCCACAGCCACCAGCCATGGCGGATTGGCTCGATGACATCTATTTCATGCGCCTCACAACTGGAGCTTAGTTGTCTGCGGTTCTCAACTTCTCCTGCCTCCTCCTAATCCACCATGTCCAGATCAAACAGCGTCAGCCCACCCGGAGTCGGTGCTCCGGGGCTGAGGGGAGGGACCGAGCTCAGATCAGCTTGGGGAGAGTCGCAGTCGGTGGCGAACGGGTGCCCGTACTCGTCCAGGTCTCCTCGGAAGAAGCTCACCCGGACCAGCAGTCGGTGGAGGGCAGACGATGAGCTGGACCACCGGCAGCCCGGCCGAGCCTCCACCACCGTCAGCAGCAGGGTCAGCTTCAGGTCCCGGTCGGCGTGGCAAGACCATGGTGAGGACACCCGCGCGTCCCCGACACGTCCCCGGGGCGAGGTGAGACCCAAGTCCGTGGAGCTGGGTCTGGAGGAGCGCAGAGCCAAGCAGAGAGCCGGCGAGGAGCTGCTGGTGGAGGAGGAGGAGGAGGAGGACGTCATGCCCGAAGTCAACTTTTCTTTCGTGACGTGCTGCAACAGCGTCATGCACATTTTCAAATCCAAGAAATTCCAGTCGGAGAACTTGGAGCGACTGTACCAGCGCTACTTCTTCCGGCTCAACCAGAGCAGCCTGACCATGCTCATGGCGGTGCTGGTCCTGGTCTTCACGGTCATGCTCGTCTTCCACTGCTCCGGGGGGGCGGCCAGGATCACGTACGTGGTGGTGTTCTCCGTGGCCATCTTCCTCACGTTGCTGCTCATGATGGTGTGCAACAGGAACGGCTTCCACCAGGACCACATGTGGGTGGTGTGCTACGCCGTCATCCTGATGGTGCTGGTGGTCCAGGTGGTCGGAGTGATGCTGGTGCAGCCCAGGAACGCCTCGGAGGGGATCTGGTGGACCGTGTTCTTCATCCATGTCATCTACACGCTGCTGCCCGTCCGGATGCGGGCGGCAGTCATCACTGGACTTCTCCTCTCCGCCATCCACGTCGCTGTGTCTTGTGTGTTGAACTGGACCGACAGTTTCCTGTGGAAGCAGGTACGTTTGATACCCAGCACCAGCACGAACGCACGACTGAGAAGTGGCCGGACTTTAGGTCGTCTGTGGTGGTGGTGGTGGTGGTGGTGAGATTTAAAAGTCAAACAGGAACCACACACACACACACACACACACACACACACACACACGGAGGTCAGAACTTGAAAGAGGCGTTAAAGGGTCTTTCAGTGTGAAAATAGTGAACACAAGTAGGGAAACTGGAGATTCTCTTTCAGCCCTGCTGTGATAATTCTGGTCCATGTCATGTTCACTTATTTTTAAAACACGGGTTTCACGAAGTGATTTACCTTTGAAAGCACTACAGGAAAAGGGACGCAAAATAAAAACAGCATGAAATAAATGACAGTGATATAATCCGAGACCTGCAGTAAAAGAGGTGTCTTTTCTCAAATGCCACTGAGAATAAATCAGATGTCTTTAAAAAGGCTGTTTGCAGTGCAACAACAACAGCAAACACTTGGTCTCTCCTGTTAAAATGAATAAAATTCAGTTTGAGGGACACAGGTCTGCAAACCTCGAAGGGTTTTGGAGGGCTGTTAAAGATGAATCAGGGTCCATAGGTATTCTGGAACCGAGCCATTGAGGCCAAAACAAAAAAGAGGTTTCATATCAGAAGAGAGGAAAGTACTGGAGTTTTGTGCTCATGCTTCTTTGTCCCAGTTCGGAGAGGAGCTGCTGCGTTTTGGACTAAGGGGTGATGAGCAGACCGTTCCAGATGGTGTTCAGAGACAGTCCAAACCATAGGTGATAAGAGCATGAATTAACCTTTGAAGATCTGTTTGGCAAAGATCAGCCTCAGCTGAAAACAACTAATCTGTTTATGGAGTTTAAAAGACCCTTCAAGAACCCCACCCTGATTCTTTTCATGTGACCTGCTGTGTGTTATCAAAGACTGTTTTTAGTCAAAAACATTGGTCAACACTGACATCAATGTGTTATATTGATGTCAAACTATTGAACAAGCAGCAGATAAATGTGGATTTGCATAAAACTTGAACTCTGTTGTTTCAGACTTGATGTTAAAAAAAAAAAAAAAATGTAAAAAGGTTTTGGTATGAAAAGATTCTGGATTGATAAACACCAGTTTTGGATGCGTCAAGACTTTTAGATGACAGTTTTAAATTTGGAAACCATGGTTTTCAGATTTGTAAACAAACCAGGATGCAACAGCTTTAACGTTCAAACAAATGTCTGCAGATCACAAATTGATGTTTGTGAATTGCTCAACTGATTTGGACTCAACTGAAGTTTTGGGACTCATGAACAAGTTGTAGTCATCACAACCACAGTACTGTGATACAATTTGTGTGTCTTAATTTGATTGTAAAAACCAAAACCCATGTTAGTCCTTAGTTTCATCACACGGTAGGACTCCTGTACAGTGTACGATCTGAAACCTGGCTGCTGACAGAAGTAGAATCAATGCAGGAAAAGAAAAAAAACCAAAATCCTCATGAAATCAGTGTTAGTATTGGTCGATTGATCAGTGCTAAATGTCACTTCTGTACAATTCCAGTCATTTCAAACATTTTAGTTTGTATCTCTGTTGACTTTAAAAAGAGATGTGATGTGAGGCAGTGACGAGCGGAGCCCCGCCTCGATTCAACGTCCCACAAACTGGTCTGAGCAGCAGCACTTGGCACGTTCTACGTCTCTCTGTCAGAAATGGTGTGTCTATTGTCAGTGTTATTCATTCTTCCCTTTCCATGGTCCAGATAAAACATTTCACGTTTTTGTATAATGTTTTATCCTGATGATCTGATGAAACCTCAGAGAAATGTGTGTACCAGCCAGTACCTCTGCCTCACTGAAGGGGGCAGAAGTGAGCACAGAATTAGTTTTTATTGCCAGGAATGTGTGTACATACCGTTGTATGTCACTGACTACATATGTGGTCACAAATAAGCCACCGCTTACCTCGTTTAACAAAGTTTGACTCATCTTCCACAACGAGCCTTCGACGTTCACTCTTGACAAACCGCAGACACGTTTTCTGCTGAGGAATGTTGCTTTTAAAATGCTGAGGGAAATTGATATTTTTATATCTAAGTCTCTTATGTCTAAGTACAGACTTTAGAAATCCAAGAAAACTGCTTGTGTGGTGTTTCAGCACAAACTGTTTATTTTATCTGGATTCCCACTGTATGAAAACGAAGCTTAAACAAGCGACAGTTTTTGTTTTGGACTATTTGGTTTTATTCGGATTTGAAACGAGCTTCCAGCTGATCGTTCCAGTGGAAATTGTCTTTGTGTGTTTGCAGAGCTTGTAAGTTCTGTTTATAAACTCCAAACGCCTCTGGTAGTATTTTTATAACTCTGTGTTGCGTTTAAAACATTTCTCTGGGGATCGGGGACTTCATCTGTAATAAAGGCGCTTACATTAATGGCTTTCTGGCCCACAGGTATGTTTAACGGCTTCTTCTGCTGACTTGTCTTCAAACATTCTTCTGTGTGTTTGTGCAACGTCCTCTGTCGTGTCTGCCAGCTCAGATTTGGATGCTGCTCAGTAAAGAGGGGGGTTTGGGAAACACTGATGGACATTTTTCACCTTTTTGTCGGTTCATCGACTAAAGAAATGTTTGATGAATGCAATTGACTAATAATAGAGAAGTGGGGTTTGTTGTGTCTGTAAATCAATGATCGAAGTGTGACTACACACATACACAACTGGTGCTGTTGTGAGGATACAGAAGTATTACTGTGTTCTTGGGCAGCACTTTGTCGTCATTGGCGCTGTCTCCTCACAGCAAGAAGGTTCTGGTTTTGACCCTGAGTTTTCTCTGGGTACTCTGGCTTCCTCTCGTGCTTGAAGTTGTCCACAGGTGGGACTGTGGATGGTGGTTGTTTGTATGTCAGCCTGACCAGTCCTCCTGCTCCAGCCACTTCAACCTGGTAGAAGTGGGAGCAAATGGATGGATGTCACATTTGATATTCAGAGTTGAGAGCTCAGGTGTGTAATGTCTAAGAAGAAGGCTTCATCAGCACATGAGGGCGGCTAATGAATGAATGAATGAATGGTCATGTGTCAGTGTAATACAGGCATGAGCTTGTGTGTATTTTTGTAGTATCTTCGGGCCATCACACTTGTATCCAATGTGAAGGAAAAAAAAAAGACAGGATGTACAGTTCCACCTTTCAGCCGCCTCCTTCTTCTGAAGTCTCAGGTTTCATAGAATGGATTCATGGATGTATTTCATCTGCTCTTTCTGCTAAAGCTAGCTGTCGGACGTGTTGGTCTGAGTGTGTGGGAACAAGCTGCCGTATTTATTGTTCTTTGCTCACCATGCTGTTGTTTTTAGCATATCTCTTCTCCTGTGTTTACATAGGACTCTGCTCGTCTCTGAGGCCGACCGCTGCTGTTTGTGTCACATCCTAGAATAAAGCCTTTTCCTTCTTACGTATGTGCTGCCAAGAATATGCTGCCTCCCCCAACTGTAAAAATGAAGCATCATTTGTTCCTAATGCTTCAGTTCAACGCGTTCAACAGTTGGTGTGGTTCTGAGATGCTCTGGTGTTCCTACCTAACAGTCTCATATTCACAGATGTTTCAATGCATTCTTGTTGCGTGGATCCAAACTGATCAGATTAGGATCCAGTATTCCACACGGGGTCGCGTGTCAGCAGACAGTGGTCCACATTTACCATTTCTTATAAATGACGTGTCTCATGCTGCGTTCTACTGGGTTTGGTTCCAGACTCGTCCTTTCCCTTTACAGTTCACTACCTCCTGCTCCACCTGTGAGAGTTGACGTCAAAGCAATGGCTGCACGAAACCGCCGTGAATGCGTTTTTATATAGAATCTGTTTCACAGTGAGAGAGGACACAGCCGGACTCGACTGCAGAGATGAAGCTCGCTTGACTTTCTTGTTAGACGTTGCTGCGCCCAGCTCTGAACGTTCTCCCCAAACTGGACTTCAGTGACAGACCACTGTGTGTGTTTTTTTTTTTTTTTTGCGCACATGAACCATGTTAAATGAGACTGAGACAAGGAATAAGGAACGCTGCATCAGTAATTCCGGTAGATTCTTGTATTGACGGTAGTTCGATGTCCCTCTGGGTCTGACAGTCTGTATGTCACCGTAGGCGTCGATTCGAGGGGGGACTGTGGCTACATGCACCCACCCACGACAGTGGAGTTGGTGCAGTCGTGGTGCTTTTCCATGACGGAGAAGAAGAAGGACACGGTCACTGACGTACTTGCTGTGGATGGATGTACACACTGAACGTGAACCTGAGCGATCTTCACAGTTTACGCTGTCGGTCATTGCTGAACCGTAGAGGAGTTAAAAAAACAGGAACATGTTCATTTGTGAAATTTCAAAAATTTCCAGGGGAAGTCTGGTTCGTTTCAGCACTCGCTGAATGGACCATGTTTCGAACCAAACTGATGCCCGTGGAATCAAAAGGAGTACCAGGTACTTGTCCAAATGGAAACGAGAAAAGTCAAGTGTGCTAGAATGTACCTTAGTCTTCAACAACAGCGGCCATAATTGTAATATTAAATATTACAATATTAAATATTATAATAATATTAATATTATAATAAATATTATAATATTAAATTGCTGTCACATAATTTAGTTTTCAAGAAAATGTGTTAATTCGGCCGTATGCTTTACTTCATTCATTTTAAAGTAGTGTTCAGAAAAGACCTTCTTCCCTGGCTGGCCTGTCCTGATGACCCTTGAACAGCTTGGACTTCCTCTATGTGCAGCATGTGTTTGTACTGGAACTACTTATTGTTAGTGTCAATAGATAACATTTATGTAGCCCACTTCCTGTTGGTGAGATAAGATAAGCCTTTAGTCGTCCCACAATGGAGAAATTTACAGCGTCACAGCAGCAAAGTAGTAGGGAAGAGTCAGAAGTGTAGTAAACCCAATAACAATGGCTAGTACTACCACTGATGGTGATATGACACACAGTGTCACAGGATATTAAAAATGACAACTTCTGATATCTCAAGGGAATTTTCTGCAGAGACACGTCCCTCCACACTGTCACAGCTGCAGATTGTCATTGCATAAGAAAACGCAAGAAAACTTCATTTTGTCAGTCTAGATAAATAAGATGCAGACAACAAAGTGACGGGTTAAAGGTCAGGTCTGTTTGTGTCACAACAGAAAGTGGCGACTACCACAATGATCAGTTCAGTTCACAGATCCAAATGCAAACATGACGCTCCACAGTGACCGTCAGGGTTTGTTTCTTGTGGACGCCGGTCCCTTCTCGTCCTCCTCTCAAACCGTCCTGTGGAGGGAACGTAGCCAGGCCAGTCCCAGCTGGACTGGTTCCAGTGCTAACACAGCCTTTATGCCTGTGTAATTGAAGCGCTGGTCGCTTGTAATGTGTAAATATTCAAAACAGATGTCCGCCTCCCTACCCCGTCTTCTACCTGCCCTCTTCCACTCACCCCTCCTGGTCCTGACCTGCTTCTAGATGCGCTTTTAATTTCGCTTTGGGATCCAGCCCCTGTGGACAGACTTAACCAGCCTCCCTCCCTGCAGGATGAGCTGTGTGTGCTGTAGTGGCCCTGAGATAACGCCCCCCCACAGGACAACGAAGAATTGGAGAACATCCGATTTTTCCATCAGGACGTCTCCCTCGTCCCCTTGGGACGTGACTCCCCTCTGAGTCCACAATATGTGCACGTTACTCCCGTAACTAGGCAACAGATTTCCTTTTTAAAACCCTCCATCTCATACCTCATCGTGCTTCCTCAGCTGCTGGGTTTGTTCTTGCCTTGTTTTTTTCCTCAGTGCTTCTTCTTCCACTTCTCTATGATCATTTTTTCCCTTAAACACTTTATCCTTCAAGTGTAAGGTACTGTACAAAACAAAAATCTGATTGTCTCATTGATCTTTAAAAGAGCAACCACATGCCAAACCACTTCTACACCAAAGCGTGGCGCCCTCTACAGGAATCTATTAGTATTGTGCCACACCTGTTCATGGAGATTTGTCCTCGTCTCTGCTCCGCTCCTAGAAAAACTCTTGTTGTCCAAATTGTTATAACTCATGAATGGGCAGCACTGACTGAATGTTGCTGCAATTACAAGCAGAAACCACATTGATAAATTATTCTCTGCCAGCGTTGATTAGAGTGTTGTGTGTGTGTAGAAAGTGAGATGGGTGGTGATTTTGCAGACAGAGAGATTGAACACAGATTGAGATTGAACAGATGGACGTTAAATTTCAACTTTTACTGCTAAGACCACTATAAATATTGTCTTTCCACTGATGTGTGTGTGTGTGTGTGTGTGGAGGTGTTCTTGCTGCATGTGGAGCGTTTGACCAGTCAGCACTTGACACTCACAAACATAGAAGATGAAGGAGTTCAAGTGTCTTGTCAGTGAGGCGCAGGGTGGTTTGTAAGTGAGCTCAGCTCAGGGAGAACCTGCAGAGATGCTTCAACGCAGATAAAAGTGTGTAGTCGGCGAAAACTGATGATTTCTGATCGATGCCTTGGCCAGCCATCCTGTCTGTCAGCAGGTTCACCCACCAACCATCTGGCTGATGTTCATGAAAAAGAGCCTGTTGAGTTCCGAATCTGAACCAGAGTAGAAATGATTTTTGTCTGGTTTGTAAATGTAAGATTGACAGGGTGTTCAGACGTCACACTCTGAGTAAGAAAAGGTAAAAGTAGTAGTACTACTGCTTTTTCAAATGTAAATATATTTTTGTTCTTTTTTTCCTTCCTAAGAGTCAGTCTGACTGGAATAGACAAAAACTAACACACTGTTTGTATGTATGTAATGAATATGAAGTATGTGTTAAAATGAATGTGGATCAGGACAGCTCTGGTGTTTTCATGTCCTCCTCCTTCCCGCTAACAAGCCCATCAAGAATGTTGACTCATACTTCTATGGCAACAGTGAGCGGAGCTGTTAAACACAGCATCCTCTCACAGCTTATGTGTCGGCACCTGTTCAAGTACCGGGGATCTGGGGATGGGGATCACATGCTGGCCAAGTCATATTTATAGGGACCACATTTGTGAACAAGAGGACACAAAGCACATCTTACTTTCTGAAGGTTCCTTTTGGCTGAATAATGTTAATTTGTTAATGTCACTTCAATGTTTGCCCCTAAATAAACCAAAGAGACTCAAAGTAAAGAAAAACAGTCTCTTTAAAACAAAATGAATTGGATGAAGTAAAAGTGAGTGACCATAGCATCGAGACGTAAGCGGCAGAGAATACTGGAGTATCACTTTGAACCTGTAGCTGTTGTAATCTTTCACATCGGTCTATTTACTGGAGGCACTTTTGGGTTTTCTGTGCTGAGAGTTTTCATTCTTCATGCTGTGTGACAATCGATCTGTAGACTGACTGGTGTCAGCATGAACTGTGATTGGAACAAACAACGCTTGCTGCCGGTAGATTCTAGTGTTGACTGCAGTGCTTGAGTCGTCCCTCTGTCAGTCTCGTCATATTTTTGTATCAGGCCATCTTGCGTGGTACTAGGGATGCTGCAATGTCAGATTTGAGAGTTTCTTCAAGGAAATAATTCCAATTTTTCACAATAAAAAGTCTTCATAGAAGAAGCATTTTTCATAAATATTTTATTTCCACACTAGTTTGGTCCTGCATATAAAAGATGTCAAAGATTAATACTAGAATTCACTCAATGAATGAATGAATGTGAAAGTGAACAATATGGACACAGAAATATGTACAATCAAGTCAGTTATGCAGTTTGAATTGATGGCGCCAGATATGTATATTCAAACATTCTGTGAACAGTTCACCGTGAACTCATTGACGCTGTTCCTGCAGCCAGTTGTAGGTTACGACACACTGGTCGTTTTACTGAAACTGACCCGTACCGTCGACTGGATGCGTACATTTGGTGGGTAAAACTGTGGAAACTCGTGTCTGCTGTGTGTCTCCAGTCAGTGACCCTGATCACAGGCAACACACACACACACACACACGATGTGCCTCCATTGTGACAGAGATTTCTGCATCTCTGATATAACCAGAGGTATCGCAATTTCTAATTATTGAGCAGTTTAGTCGTTGGTTGGTTTAGCTGAATGCTTCAGAGTCACACTTGTTGTGATTTACTCTCAGGAGATAAATAAGGTGTCTGTCTGTCTTGTTCGCATGTTGTTGTTGTTTTTTAAATCATCATACCTTGAAACTGCTTAAAAATTGAACTGATGTACTTACACAGTCTGAATTTCCAACAAACCATTTCAGCTCCGATGTGAACTTGTCACATCGAATAGGAAAGATTAAGTGAGAACCCTCCTAGCTAGTGACGGTGTCACTGTGGAACCAGGTATCCTTTCTGAGAACCTCCTACATACAACTGATACAATCTCAGAAATGCACTGGAAAAAAAAGCTTGATTATATTCTATTACATCCATAAAGACTCTTAAAAAAGCAATGAGGCACTTAACCCCACACATGATGTATGTTCCCCTGTGGGACTGTGTGTGCGCCTCATCCAGTTACGTTAACCAAAGAGATGCTCGGCTCTCCCGTCCAGATGGATTAAATCAATGAATCAGAGTAATCAGATCCCAGGTAAAAACCTCATGAATACACCCTGTGTTGCCATTTCTGGACCTCTCATGTGTAAAACCAGCAGAGTCCAGAATATCCAGGGAGACAATGGGTCCCTGCGGCCCAGCTGGCTGTAATGTGTTGTTGACGTGCCACTTGACCATATGGCTCCTTGCTCAAGCAGACTGTCTGAGTGGGGATTTGTGGAAACATTGCGTTTTCTGTTTGAAGAAACATTTCAAAGGGATTCGTTGCCAAAATTCTCTTCTATATCGTCACGTTGAAGGTGTTAGTTGTAGTTGTACAACTGTCATTCCGAATTTTTGTTCATTTTGTCAGTAAGTCCACTAAAAGTACTTTGTCTCTGCTACTGGCTTATTGCTTATTCTGTTGTGTTTGCTGATGCCAAGTCTAAACTATAAATATATCCAATTACATGACAGTCAGTTATTTGCAGCAGCTCCGTTCACAGACCAGCAGGAAAATATTCGTTGGCGTTTTATTTCTCTTCTCCTGTGGAGACACAGGTACCACGACTCTGAGGCTGTGAGAAGACACGGCACGATATCCTTGGACGAATCCTCACAGACCTGTCCACTTACCGGCTATGACACTGTTGTGTCGCTGTCTTCCAGCAACAAGTCACCATGTAATGAGAGCAGGACTTCTGTTAGACATGTTTATTTCTGTGGGATTCTTTGTTTTGTTTCTCATATAAAACGATTGTCACTTCATAGTTTTGCTTGGTTTCTGCACATTTAAACATAAAACTCTTTTTTTTTTTTTTACATTTAGCATTAAAAATCTTGTGCTTAGATGAGTGAAGCTAAATCTATCAATTCACCTGAGCGTTCTGAGGCAGCTTTGACGTTTCCTCCTTGGCAGACAGCACTGAAACGTGCTTGCATGCACAGTGACATAGTGTTCCTCATTGTGAAGGTGGCACGAAAACGCCATCCAGCCCATTACGCACCATTATGCTAATTGTGGAAAGTTTTTCCATTATATTCTCGTGTCATGTCTCCAGGTTTCTCCTCTTACTCAGGAGTTTCACCCACATGTAGCAGTGACTCATCACTGACATGATGCTGATGTGACAATAAGGGGAATGATCACAGTTTATTCACAGATCTGTAATGTCCACTGTGTTTTCGTCTCATACATCATACGTCGGGTAAATGTTCCCTTAACTACGCAGCGGATTAATTGGCGTTGACTCTTGTTCTGGCTCCCACAGTCACCTTCATAGTTTTATAGAGGCGTCATTGTGAGAGAGACATGAAAGCAGGCTGCTCTGGAGGGCGAGTGCACGGCAGAGGCTCCGTATTGGGCAGCATGCCCATAGTCAATTACCCGTCCTACATGGAGAGTGGAGCCATTTGGGGCACAAATGTCCAGTGGTTGGACAGAAAGTGGGCGTACTTTTCCTTTATCAGATTACATTCAAAACAGACTAACGTTCCACTTTACTACATTCACGTCAGTCTACTCCATTTCAAATTATTATTCCTTAGACGTTATCTTTCAACGTCATGAAGCCCCAGACTCCTTTCTGTTTTAAAAGATGAATGGGGACAAATGATTGGAATTGGTCCAATAACGAATGAGGACATTTTTAAACTGCAACTGCAAAATGGCTGCAACGTAATCTCACAGGGCGATGGTCCAAGTCTGAGCAAATACTGTCTTTGTCACCAACAAGCCCAGATTGTTCCTAATGATTCTATAGTGACTGCATATACTGTATCTGTACCCACCACATTTGGAACCAAAGTGACTCCCATGTCTGCAGGTATCTGCACGTTTGCCTCACTGGTCAAAATAAGAACTTAAGAAGAGATTTGATGGCTGACTGTTGGGGTTTTGTAATTTGACATTGAAAAGAGTCATGTCTAATTTCATCTGGACTGGTTAAGTCTTTTACTGAACTCAAGGAAACCTAAAGTAGACATTCAACATGCTTAACAAACCAATAATCATTGATGTAATTCAGTTATGATCAAAAGTAAAAGTTTGTTTGATCAATTCCAAACCAAATCTTTATTAAACTAACAAAAGCAGCTCATCCTCACATGCAAGACGTTTCATGTGCGTGACGATGATGTAAATGTTCAATTTGAGCGTGTAGAGCAGTGTCATCTTAAAATACCATCAGCATTATTCTAATAGCTTATGTGTTTTCACTGTGGAAAGTTTCAGTTCCATTCTGAGCAGGGCTAGAAGTGTGTCTGTTTATTCTTTTCTTATATTTAGAAAGCGTTGCTCAGATTGGGCTAAACTTGTCTCTGAAATTACAGCTGTCCTCCACGCTGAGGTTATCATTATTCTGTGGCCGCTTGTCGAAGAAAAGTCTCTCCGGTCTTCTGATCCTTCTTCACATACATCCCACTTGTGCTGTGACAGCAAAGTGGCGGTGTGGAGTAGCGCAGGTTGTTGTAAGGCTTCGATTCTCTCCCTCCTGTCCTTATATGGACGGCTTTGAACCACTGCTGCGTGGAAACTCAGCAGGACAGAGCTGTTCAGGCTCCCGGTCATGGGGGTAGTGATAGTGGGTAGTGATCATCTTCATCTTCCGCCCTGATCCATGCTCTCCTCCAAATTGGCATCAAAGCCTGAACTGTGTGTTTTGTTCCAGTAACACACTGACTATCCTGCCAATGCCAGGTCTGGACTGTATGTCAGTCTACATCTGTATTGTCAGTCACTGTGGACGTGTGTTTAACATCCATGGAATGCTTCTCTAAGTCAAGGACAGAACCTGTGTCCTCGATTGCTACTGAAGAGCAGTTTAGAAGTCCTGGATCCTTCTGTCTAATGTCGGGATCAGACTACTCAGTGATTCTCCCCCAGATGGGTCCAACTCATTCCCTCGTCTGGCCTGAGGATGTGTAACATAACATGCTAAAGACACATCACTTTTCTTCTGTTAAGAGCCATGGTGGTAGTAAAATGTCCTAGTGGTGTAACTATTTCAGGTACTTTTATCAAAGTGATGTAACGTCTTACATACGTTGACTGAATGTTTTCAAATGTTGTTGTCACTGTGTGACTTTAACACCATTATCATTCATTCACATACAAAATCAGGACAAAGCAACTGACAAACAGTGACTTTATTAAACGTAGAGACAAAGTTTTTTTCCGAAGTAGTTCAGATGTACCGTAACTAAATTGTAATCATGAAAATTTCCAGTCAGTAACTTATTTAATGACACATTGTCTGTTTTCTTTCTTTCTAATAAGATCAGGTAACACCGTTACATGTGAGTTGTCAGTTCCAAACGCTGCTCGTGTTTTCCTGCCTGATAACACCTCTGGTGGGTTCTGGCACATGTACAGTAAGTAACCATGGCAAAGAGGAAGCGTGATTTTCATACCGGTGCACATCACCACCAGTATGATTGACAGCGTCTTGTCCCACCCCTCCGATGACCTGTGAACTCACACAGGGTCACGAGTGATCTGTCAGGATCATGGTCATCGCGCTGACAGTTACTTGGCAAGAGTTTACTCTGCTGTGACAGTTTAGTCTGACATAGTGGCCATTGTGAAAGACAGAAATATGACATCGTTTGGTGCAGACTAGGCAAAGAGATTCGGTTTACGAGAGAAGCAAATACTCCAAAAAACACTCACAAGGTTCATGGATTATCCAAACTGTTATTACAGGAATTATTAAATTGGATTATTAAATGTTACATTTAAAGGGACGTTCAGTGCTTACATGCATCAGTGAATAACACTTGTTGTCTCTCTGTGTTGTAAACTTGTATGTGAGCTGATGTGTTGTAAACTGTCGGAGCAGCGTCGGTAACAAGTGGCTCCGCGCTGCAGCTCGTATATTAATAAAAGCTCTTATGGGGTCAACTGAGACTGGGTCCTACAGCCTCGCGGGTGGAGGGGGGGGGGCTTCGGCACGTAGGAAATCAATGCGTGGGCGTGTTTGATCACTCAGACAGAACTGTCATGGCTGCTGGGCACCACAGACACCCAAACACTGCAGACGTGCAGGCCCAGAACATCACGAGTGCGGTGGTGAGCAAGTCTGAAATACTGTGATGTGCTCAGTACATTCTTGTTCCATTTATAAATACTGTTTGGAATAGTCTGTTATATGAAAATGTTTTCTCCTCCTGAAAGACAGAAACAGAAGTGATGAAATGAAGTATCAAAAAAAGATCCAACTGCAACAACGTGTTGAGTTCCTGCAGTGTCACATGACAGATTGTATCTAAAAGAGAACCCGTGGTGGATGTTTTCATCTGAGATGGCCCGATTTGTTTGACGTATGTTTTGTCACTGGATCCTGAAATAAAATGACGAGCTTCTGATACGAATATAATATCAGGGTCTAATTCATGGAATATGTGTTTGTTGCTGCTGTAAATCACCCTGATATGTTACTAAGATGATTACTTCTCTTTGTTCCATCTGTTGCGGTTCGACCTACTGCAGCTACTAATAATTGCTTTTTTTATTTGAGATGTCACGTTATTTATGTAATCCTGATCCTTGGAAAGAAGTTTATTAGACGGTACATAAACCCAAACGGATGTCCTCCCCAGTCCTCTGTCGTGTGGTGAGCGGGCTGCACTCACCACGTTTCTGACAGAGTTCAAACATGGCTGGTTCTGTGACGGCATGTTTGGTATGTTGGCTGGGTGCTTGAGGTTTTATCTCAGCCCGGCCGCCCACACACATCCACTGTTTATTATTGCTGAGCCGGAGTTAGTGCTTCATTCAGCTCGCACTCGTCCTGAGACAGATGTCATGTTATACTGTGTGTAAGCTGGAATCACGTGAAGCACTTAAGTCTCTTTTGATCGTGCTGGATATTCAGAGTTACTGTCGATAAACTTTAATGGGATGTTAACCGGAGTCCTCACATTGGGGGTCCGGTCCAGACGGTCTAGTGAAACCGTTGTTTGTTTGTTTGGGGAAACAGCATTTTTCCTGATTTTATAGCTCAGAGAGCTAATTGATGAATGGAGGGCGAGAAGAATTAGCAGAATCATCAATTACGATTTTCAGCCTTTAACCACCAGACACATGACACTTAATGCATCTTGTGATTTGATGGATGTAAATACATTTTAACTGGCCAATTCTGTGTGTCTGTACCAGAGAAACTCTAAATCATAAAATGTTACCCTCCGTTCAATGAACAAGTCCACATGGGACGGAGCGTGAAAATGCTCTGGTGCTCGTTTATAGATTAAAAAACCATGTTTTAAGGTTTATGTATGGGAAGAAGATCCCGTCAGATGACCAGTGATCAATACCTGTGTAGAACACCGTTAGGGGTTAAGGTTAGGTCAGGGTGTGAGCCCTGTAGTACATAAGATGTAAATACAACCGCACGTATTTGGCCGTTCATTTTATGACATTTTAGAGTCAGCCGGGCTTCTTTTGCAGCCTGAGAACAATCATCTCAGTGTTTTAGAGAACTGTGCACTGGGTTCAGAGCAACAAGGGATCATCTGCTTTTACATGAAATTGCACATGACACATTCAGTATATTGTGGATGTGGATGATGTGCGGTGGTTGTGAGACCGCGTCCTGGTGCTTGCTGCCTACAGCGCCGAGTGTACGTTCTGCTGGCCGCCAGGAACATGAACGTGTTTGAGGACAGTTGGGACAAACATCCGTCGTCCCAGGGGGGACATGAGTGTTTCTCATGGGGTTCTGTCATCCAGGCAGACTAGGAGACGCCTTCTCCGTCTGTCTCTTTTCTCTCTGTAAGCTGTGGGCCTCTCTGGTAACAGTGGGTATGTTACAGGATATTTGTAGCTTGGTTACGTACAGGCTGTGATGACCCTGAGGTTTACAGAAAAAGTGGTTTGTGTCGACATCAAAGAGCCTCACACCCTCGTCAGACAACGGTCGACAGCCGTGTAGAGATTCAGGATGGAAAATGGGAAGAACCTCTGGTAAACCTGCACCGATGTTCCGTCTCTTCTCTTTTGATGCACGTGATTAAAAAATAAAGATGCCTCTGCTCATCCGCGGGCTTGTCTTTCTTCTTCAAAGGCAGGACTCTGAGTGACCTTTTCGATCATTCGTCCATTGCTTTCATGCAGCACTGTGCTGAAGAGGAACTCCAGGAATGTTCCTGGTTGAAGCCAAACCAGAGGAATAAGTTTAGTTTGGTGCTGTGATGTTAGAAGCTCTCCTCTAGTTTGGTTCAGCCTGTTGAATCAGTCCATCACGGGGGAAGACAGACTGAAGCGTGGACTGTGAACAGGATAACAGAATCTGCACTGGGACCTTTTGTCTTCAGTCAGTAAGAACCCACATGTACACGACCTGCTCAGCACCACATGACATATTTAACAGCTGGCAGACGGACAGAGTGTCGGGCAGCTGTGGCCGATGGTTCCCTCAGGAGATAGTCCAAGCAGCTAAAAGCGGCGCAAATGTATGACTTGTATGACGTTTACAAGTTTACTTAGTCATTGAGTTAAGTTACCAGTGTGGGAAGGGACTTCCTGTCACAGCTGATGGAGCAAACTACGTGCTGTGATGGAGTGACTGAAAGACTTGTTGAAATGGTGACTCTGCTCTGAGGGAAACATATCATAGCTGTATGGTCAGGGACGCTCTTATTTTGGATAGTTAGCTGAAAGAGGAAGTGGGAGCTATGACTGTGGTATAGCAAAGATTTTGACCGTTGACGAGTCAGGTATGAATCCACAAAAAAAAACAATATATCAAACAACTATATATATATATATACACTAATTTATTTAGTGTGGAAGCTAACGACCTTACCGAGGTGTGTCTGAACCTTCCAGAGCTTCCTCTTCAAATGTTCATGCGTAGCTGAGATGGTACGACACTTTCTTTTTTTTTCTTTTTTTTGGTCGTGATGAGGGTGATGTTATCCCAAACTTTGGACCTTTTATGGTGCGTTGGTCAGTTAATACAAAAGAATGAACAACTTTGTTAGGGCCCACATTCATAGTTACATACTCACTAGTACACTTACTGCCTGTATGTTATGTAGTAGAAATTAAACTATTTAAAAATATAGACAAATGTGCATGCCTAGGCCAAAGAAGTGTTTGTTTATTGGGAGGAAAGCACTTGACAGACAGAAAAAGATGAAGTGGGCTGTTGTCATCATCACAAAGAACCTTCCAGAGCTTCTGTCTACTCCTGGAATCTCCGGCCGCGCTGACCGGAGGAGATCGGCTGTAGCCCCAACCAGACGCCTCCTGAACAGTACATTTGGTAATTTGCAACAGATATTTGTTCCACAGTAATGTGTAGAAAAATAGATGTAGTGTGCTAAACTCCCTTTACTGTGTGTGTGTGTGTGTGTGTGTGTTTTCTCCTGGTTTGCCAAAGCAGCTGACTGCTTTAGTGTGAAATCCGCCAAAAAATACCTGCAGCTCTCATGTGAGAGACCCCCCCCACCGTCGACCTGCCGAATGAGGCTAATCGCAGTAATCAGTACACAGCACATGACCTGCATTACATCCTGAAAGGGTACAATGTGCCTTAGTGGGCTAATGTTGACTGTTGCGTTATTTCTCTATTCCTGTTGATTGTATTTTTTCACTAGCTAACTCTTATTTCCTAACTTCTGTAACACACACTCTAAATGTACTATTGGTATTCAAAGTGGAAAATGCATGTGTGACGGGTCGGGGTTGTGCTGCTAAAACTGGTGAACGTCAGGGTCCACCCTGGACGAGTCGCCAGCTCATCACAGGGCCACGTGAAGGACAGACAGCCACCTCAGCATGTTTTTGGAGGAAGCCAGAGTACCTGGAGAGAACCCACACAGACACTGGGAGAGCATGAAAACGCCACACAAACCCTCTCGCTGTGAGGCGACAGCACTAAGCACTGCTGTGTCACCCTGATGACCCATTCATTTCTTTTTTGTTCACAAACGAGAGCTATTCTGTTTGTCATCATAACCGTAGAGGAGCAAAGGAAGAGAAAAATGTCAGCGTTCACTTATTTCATGTTGTACCTCATCAATAGTCCTCGGTAACAACACGTGTTCTTGCGTCAGCCCAACTCCAGCTCCCTGTGCTCTCAGGAAAAGCCCGTAGGTTTCCTAATAAGGTCTGTGTGAGCACCGGCGTATTAATAGACAGACTTGTGCTGGGGAATATTTGTGTTGACCTGTTGAAAGACTTTTTATCTGATGCATACCGTTTCCATGGTAGTGTGGGGGTGGGATGCTCCGAGGCTGCAGCGAGGCTTCATGCTCAGCTGGAGCTGGCTGGCTGACTTCACCTCAGGCTGCAGGGAACCATCGTCTGTTGTCCAAACGTGTCGCTCTCCAGCTGATTTTAAGGGCAACAATGCTACAAGAGTGAGGTGGTACACCCTCCTCTGCTGGTTGAGCCTAGAATACATCATTTATACTCATTGCCAGTTGAAACATGAGGATTTCTTTGATTCTGCACTTTCAGATGTCGAGAGGCATCTCACCCTGAATCATCGTTTCTCAAGTCTCGTACTTTTGAGTGAATTCTGCAAGTGATTTTTTTTTTTTTTTAAATCCCCAGTCATTGGAAGTTAAGGGGGTATGAACTGATTACTGGTGCGAAACTCCTGGCTTCTGCGTCAGGAATTTAACTATTTAACTAACCCGTGAGCCGCTGACCTGTCAACCAGCTGGGTCAGCTGCTGCTGCTGAACTGTGTGAACACCATGTGCTGTTCCACACATAGATGGAGACACCATGACACTGAGCGAGTCAGTCAACTCAGCTGAACAGAAACATGTCGGTGCCTCGAACTGAAATTATCCCTACAGGTCAGAAAGCAGCTGTGGAAGAAGGAATTTGAGGTCTTGTTGCGTTCTAAGTCCTTCTCACTCTGTTTCCCACAGATCGTGTCCAACATGCTGATCTTTTCCTGCACCAACATTGTGGGTGTGTGCACCCATTACCCCGCTGAGGGCTCCCAGAGGCAGGCCTTCCAGGAGACCCGCGAATGCATCCAAGCTCGCCTCCACTCCCAGCGGGAAAACCAGCAGCAGGTGAGGGAGAACACGCCCCCCCCCCACACACACACACACCCTGATAGACCCAGGAAACATCCTGTTCCTCTTGATTTAATTGTTCTTGTCCTCTGAACTCATCTCTCTCCCACGCATTCCTGCAGGAGCGTCTTCTGCTCTCTGTGCTTCCCCGCCATGTTGCCATGGAGATGAAAGCTGACATTAATGCCAAGCAGGAGGACATGATGTTTCACAAGATCTACATCCAGAAACATGACAACGTCAGGTACCTTTGTTCTGCCGTTTGCTGCATGAAATCCCACATTTCCAAATCACGCTGTAAATCACATTTGTTTCATGTAACATTTACTATGTCGTAGTCACTAAATACACCTTTTAGAATCAAGGACCGGGGTGGTCTTCATCACTTTGTGCTCAGATTCCGAAACCTCACCAGACCTATGGGGGACAAGCAGTGTTGTCATGGTCACCTCGATGAGACAAAGGTTGTTGGTGAGCGGGCGACACACGAGCAGCGTCTGCTAAACTCATTTGTGTCAGCGGTCAGGAGTTTAGGGCGAGTTAACCAGGTCTGACGGTGCATGTCAGGGAGCAGGAAGTGACTTTGGTAATTGGGGTGCCGCTGAGAGCCCGAGTGACCTCAGGAAAAGAGGTGAAAGCTCCTGCTGCTAAAACCAAAGAGGGAACGAGGACCGAGAGGGAGTTTACATGAGTTTCACTTCACATTGTGTCTCTGCATCAGATGCTCGTATTTTACAGTCAAACACGTCAGCAGATGGATGGAGCTCTTAGAACATTCATCCCAACACTCACCGGACACATGACGTTACTGTATGTGTGGTGTGCAAGAACCAACCTGAAGTCATCACAAACTATCCAAAGTTGTATTGAAGCTTTTTAAATGTGGATATTTGTCTTCACGTTTAATGACAGTAATCTGAAAAGTGTTAATATATCGACAACACAGGAACTTAGGGAAACACTGACATTTATCACAATGTTCACGTCATATTTTTAAACCAAACTAGCAGATTAATGGTACAGGTAATGGATGAAAATAATGATTTGATCAGATGTGAATTAAACAACATCCAGTAATCGTCAGTGGCTGGTCGTTGGTCGTCAAACCAACTGCAGTGGAAATTATGTATGAACCTCTGTTCTGATGTTTACGGTGAAAGAGACAGAAATATGCAGATATTTATCACTCTGGTTCATAAATTAAGATTGTGAAGGCAGGTCAGCCAGTTAAGCTTTTGTAGGGCAAGAAATGTTACCTTACAGTGAGGTTTAGTACCAGAAATGGTCATTTGTGCTCTGCCTGAGACGGTGGCAGCCCGCTTGTGTTTGTCGTCTGGGGCAAACTGACGCCCTGTGGCTTCACGCAATGTGCAGTAAGAAAAGCACTGTACAAGAGAGCTTCAGGGCGGATGTTTTGATGCTGCCGGGTCGGCCTGCGGGTGTTCAGGACAAAATTCCCAAACAGAACTCTGTGAATTTTAATGTGGGCCAGCAGCGCCCTGAGGAGAGGAACACGGAAAGAACATTGGACTGAGTTGGAGGACCTGACCTTCCCTTTGTTCTCCATGGTCTAATTAAAGGAGGGGCACGAGTCAGCCATGGTTGCAGTGTGTGTTTCATGCCCTGGCCTGACTGAGATCCTGGTCAGCTTGGAGAAAACGCACGTGGGCGTCCACATGCTGATGCTTGTGGCGTGAGAGCGACGTGAGGGGGCAGGCGGCATGAACACACTGTTTACAAATGAGCCAAGAATGAGTTCATATAGGGGTTGCAACAAGCTCTGCCAAGAATGTTCTGAGAGAACCCGAACCTGGAGAGGTAATGAGAAAGAAAGGAGCAGGAAATGAAAACAATCATGGATGGAATGAGTAAGAGATACGTGAATGTGGCGTGTGCAGCAGAGGAGCAGGAAAACGCAGTGAGAAAGAGTCTTTCCTGGCACAGGTTCGGGGGCAGCGAGTAAAGCAGTGTGACAGTAAATGAGCAGCACATGATGTAAGTGGAGACTGAACCCCCACGTTTCAGCTGACACGGTCACGGTGCCTGTGGTGAGGTCCATATCGGTTCCAGAGGTGAAGAGGACAGTTGGTGAAGCACAATACCACCAGCTGCAACCTGACAGCAGAATTCCAAACCAGGTTCCCACCCGTAGAGGGCGCCACAATGGAGAGTTGCAGTCGTGCGTTTGTCCGTGAGAATCATATCTGATGTTTTTCGAACCAGTCGTGTCACATTTCCTGCGACTTTTACGTCATTTGAGAGACAAACAGCTGCTCCGTATCCACACATACACCAGTGCTTGGAAATCTTGGCATCGCTGAATGACAGAGGTGAGTGTAGATTTTAAAAGGTTCTAGATACTTCTAACTGATCCACAGTTCATTGATCTGGCAGTGTCAACTGTGACGATCACTCAGGGCTCATGCTCAGTGTGGAAATCCATCCACAGTGAGTCTTTCCACCAGCGAGCGTGTCCTGCTCCGTCTCTATTCCCACTCTCGTGTGGAAAAGCACCATGACTGCACCGACGCCACCGTCTTAGTGTCATTTTGTCATAAAAAAAATGGTGGCTACAAAATGAATCTTGACGCCCCCCCACACCCTGAAACTGAGGCCCATCATTCCAGTGTGCTGCATCTGATGTTACATCTCCTTCTGTTCACACCAGAGTCCGATGGCGGCCACAGTTAAAACATAATGAGAACAAGTAAATTGGATCTCAGCAAAAAATGGAATTCAGCTTGAGGGCCTGAGACGGTTTCCTGTGACGTTCTATTCACAAGCATCAGATTTCCTTTTCTGAGACAGTTTCCCAACCATCCAGCAGCTGAGATAACCATGTTCTGTTGTGTAAAAGATGATGTGATGAATTCACTCTGGAACTGGAAGGTGATGATCGAGAAGATCACGTTGCGTGGACTTCCATCTCGTGCTTTGGTTCGCAACCAGACCGTCGATCAGCTCCTCGTCGAACAGTCTGCGAGTAAGAGCGGTTGTTGCTGACGCTGTCCTTTCTGCTACAAGTCAGTGGGATGATGCTCCATGTGCATCATGTGCTCTGCAGGTCCGACGAATGATGATACCATGACAACACTGCTTGTCCCCCATAGAAACAGACCTGTTGTCAGCTCAGACGCGTCCGTTCAGTGTGTTGATCTCTGGTGCAACAGTTCACAGAAAACGATCAATTCTTCTCCGAACTGGGTTCCCCAGAGTGAGGACTGTTAATCTCTCCATCAGCCTGACACCCAAACCGAGCTGCAGCGAGAGGAACTGACCAAATGAACGTTCAACACAGAGGGTCTCTGTCTGCGCTTCACTCACATGCAGGAACAGCCGATGTTCTCCAGGCGCTGCAGCAGCCCTGTGAGATTCATGTGATTGCAGTGAGTTTGCTTGGTTTGATTTATTTTTATTTTCCTCATCTTCATCCTGGGGGTCTGATTCACAAAGCTGCTCCTGACTGATCTGAGGACTGCGGCATCACAGGATCAGACAATGGCCTGGCTGTTCTGTTCGGGGATGTTAAAGTAGCCTGGAAACAGATATTTGTCACGAGCAACGTTCCAGTGCTGAAAAGACAATCAAACACAAGTCACGGAACGTTTACTGTCGTAACTAATGAACTTCCCAAAGGAATACACAACAAGAACAGACGGTTTCAAGTTTCAACAGCAAGGACGAATGCAGTTTATGGAGCCGGAAATCAGAACGTGATGCTGTAACAGCAGCATGACTGTAACGAAAACACACTACTAACAGACATAGCTGTGAATATCCTGTTCCTTTAGATTCAACCCCACTGGACCATTAGAAGGGGCAGAGGACGAAGACGGTCAAGACGTCCAATCACGTGAATTATCCCGGGTTTAAATCAGTAACCAGAAAATAAGGAAGAAGGAAGTGTTGTGTGAAGGGTCAGGAATCAAAGAACAACTGGAGTCAGTCTCCCAAATCCTTCAGAATCCTCTCACTGACTCTACCTGAGTGAGGAGGTCGGGGAGTGAGGCTGTCGGAGAACCACGGCCCTTCCTGGGATCGTCTGCCCCACTGCTCCACCAGCAGTACGAGTAAAGAACATCGCAGACGTTGTTCACTTTGTCCTTTCTCAGTCGCTATGGAAACAAACAGTATGTACACGATGTGCATGACAGTTATACATGAAGGTCGTTGAGGCGAAATGTTGAACCTGTGATTGTTCATCTGTAATTTGAATCTATCAGTGAAGAAGAGAGAAGGTGGGTGGTCAGCGGGGCCCAGAACGACAACAGAAGGGTTTTAAAAATGTATATGTACGTACTGTGTGTGTGTGTGTGTGTGTGTGAGCGCAAACTGAAGGCGGCTCAGATGGGATTGGTCAACAACAACCACACTGCATCCGCTGGCAGCGATGGATCCAAACTAGAGTGACTGTACGACAGAATGTCACTGTGCCTCTCTTGTGTCTCTGCAGCATCTTATTCGCAGACATCGAGGGTTTCACCAGTCTGGCTTCGCAGTGCACGGCTCAGGAGCTGGTGATGACGCTCAATGAGCTGTTTGCCCGTTTTGACAAGCTGGCAGCGGTAAGGACGCACCAACACCTGACATGCGTTTGTTCCTTCATTCTGAAAAGCTCGATGCAACGGTCTGATTGTGTCATTGTGATGAGGAAGGATTGGTCCGATGAGTTTCCACCAGTCTGAACACCGAGCGTGGTGACATCCCAGAGGAACTTGGGAGGAGAGCAGGCACGGGGTCGTGTCATGCAAAGATTTCAGCCAGAAGATGGCGACACATGAAGTCTTTAAACCCAAGTAGGAACTACAAATAAATAAATGTACTCAGAACCAAATAGAGTACCGAATTGTACTGTATCCTACTCTGAACCCATCAGACTGTTACAATATATACTTCCTGTATCGTATCGTCCTGCATTGGAGAGATGCACAACCCTGTTATGTACAGAATATATATGTATATACACACACACACGATCATCCAGCTGCAAACTGTCCTGAACATCCTGCCAACAAACATTTGCTCTCCATGTTTTTATTATCTGAAACTTTCTGAACAGTCCTCATGAATATGCATGTATTTCCTGTCCAGATGCTTCAGGTTACGCTGCTTCATCTGTTTGTGAAAGGTGAAACGAGGGACTAATGAATATGTATGTGCAACACAATGACATTAAACGCTGCTGACACTTTAATGTCGCTGCCAGATGAAGCTGGTATCTGTGTGTGTGAACCTCCACAGGGTTTGTGCTCCTCACACACAGTCTGTGTTGGACCACAGCCGTGTGACACACAGACATTCAGGTGTCTGTCATGACACATGACGCGCACACACACACTCATACAGAGTCTCATTTATGTTTTTGCTTCCTGACTGAGCAGTTCAAGATTCAGTGTCTTCTGCACTAACTACTGTTGCTCTGGACCACTGTGGTCTTCAGTAACGGGGGACTCTGGAGAGGAGACATCTTCCACTGTACGATTCTGCTGGCAGCACAAACTCCACCCGTTTTAGGAGGGTGGAAGCAAAGGAATCTTTAAAATGTAACTAACTGATCTATTCTGGAAATTCAAAAAAGGCCTCAACGTGGGACATAAGACCCACCCACCCACACAGTGCTGCCTCCCCTGCCCCGTTGTGAGTTGTTTTGCACTTCAGTGAAAGAAGCATCCCGGTATTGAAGCCCACAGCTGTCCAGAGCAACATGAGACCCCTCCTACGTAGCTGGTGAGGCCCAAAACCACCAGATACCTGTGTATGCCAGCAGCCGCTGCAAATACCAGCCATTTTCAACCTGCAGGGGGCTGAGTTGACTTCTTTGACATGAATTGTTGATGTGGGTGAGCAGCACTTCAGTCACACACTTTGGTGTGCATCACTTGTAAACACCATCGTCATGATGGAAGGGCTTTGTATCCCCTGGAACCGCCCATGACAAATGACATTCGAAGAGCCTTGGTCTGTTCTAGGTCACCCGGAGCATACGAGTGTACAGAATAGGTCAGTTGTCATTTATTTACAGGATGGTCTTCTCTCCCGACAGGAGAATCACTGTCTGCGGATCAAGATCCTGGGTGACTGCTACTACTGCGTGTCGGGACTTCCTGAGGCCAGGGCCGATCACGCCCACTGCTGTGTGGAGATGGGGTGTGACATGATAGAGGCCATCTCGTAAGGACACACCCCCCCTCCAGAACACTGACACACACACACACCTGGGGCGCTGGCCATGTGTCATGGCTGATGGTGTGACTGCTCTGGTTCGTACCTCAGTGCAGCAGTGGCATGTGGTGAGGTTGGTGACAGGTCGATGGATGGGTTAAGTCTTCAGAAGATGGTTTATTAAATGATGGTGACAAACGTCGATTGGCCCAATATGACATCAAAAACCAAACACATTCAGTTTACTGTCAGTAGAGGAGCAAAGAAACCAGAAAATGTCCACGTGTAAGAGGCTTCAGTCAGGGAAATGTGTCAGTTAATTTAGATGTTTATTATGATCAACAATCGGTGTGGTACCAGTGAGGAATAGGTGCAGCAATAAAAAATGAATATAAAATGATTGATTTAGTCATTTTTTTTCCTTTTATATTGTGTGCTAATGTAGAACGTGAAGAATCAATTCAATCAATCATTATCCCCAAGGGGCAATTCCACAACAGAGCATACAGAGCAACAGGCAAAGAGGTGTGTCCAATAAATACTTGTATGGTGGCATACATAAAACCAAAAAAATGTAGAAAGGTGCAGTCGCAGCAGTAAGCACAAATACCCAGAGAGGATACAAGAATTGAAAAATGAAAATCTGAGAGAATTCTAAGGCAATGGCAGCATGCATGAAGTGGTTTCACAGCGGTGGTGTTCCTTGTCAGAGTATCTACAACCTGAGAAGATGATTAAACTGATGTTGACCTTCAGACAGCAGTCGGTGCATGTTGTTTTATTTACCAACCAGCTGATGGCGTCTTCACATCAAATTAGAGCTTTCCTACTAGATCTCTAGGTGTCCGGGTCAGAACGAAAACCCTCTTCTGACCTCCACTGAAGGTTTCAGGAGTTAGTCTCCATCATCTCTGCATCAGGGAAGACTTCAGTCACCTGAAGACTGATGATCTTTGGGCGTCCTTTGGAGAATGAAAGCTGACCGTAGGTCTGATTTCACAGACTTTGTCTTTGTGTTTTCTGGTTGCAGGCTGGTGCGTGAGGTGACGGGCGTGAACGTCAACATGCGAGTGGGCATTCACAGCGGCAGGGTGCACTGCGGGGTGCTGGGACTCAGGAAGTGGCAGTTCGATGTCTGGTCAAACGACGTGACACTAGCCAATCAGATGGAGGCGGGGGGTAAAGCCGGGTGCGTCTCCCCAGGCGTCACTGCAGCCTGACGTGCTGTCTGCCATGTTGACGACTCAAACCCGTTGTGTGTGTTCGTGTCGCAGTCGTATCCACATCACCAAGGCCACTCTGAATTACCTGAATGGCGACTATGACGTGGAGCCGGGAGCGGGGGGAGAGCGGAACGCCTACCTAAAGAAGCACAACATCGAAACCTACCTCATTGTAGGCTGCAGCCAGAAACGGGTACGGAGCTGCTCAGCTAACCCCGTAACACCGACGCTATCGCTGCATTCACGCTAGAATACTTTGGAGTACCGTAATTACACAAGTGTTTTCATGTGCTGAACAGTTGCTGAAAGATGAGAAGTTGGTAGGAGGTCGTCTTTCAGGTCTGGACATGTGTCAGACGTTTCATTGGTGTCTGGACCCGTCAGTGAGGGTTAAGTCCTACATCAGATCCCTTTAGTTTACCTCCACCTAGGACCTGATGGATTCTTATGGTTGGATGGTTGGAGCACGGAAGAAGGAAGAAGATCAATATATGTGACATATTTGAGTCAGTACAGAGTAATTCACGCCCTCCCATTAGAACATAAATTGTAAATATTTAGTCACAACTACACCATCTCCTCCACTCATGTCCTGTTCTCACCAGCCCGTAGTAAAGAAACGATCCCATGACCCCTCTCTCCCCCCGTCATTATTAACTCGCCAGCTTCAGCTCGTAGGAGTTTATTTCTGTCATATGTTCAGTCCATTTTTTATAGTCTCATGGGGATGTACTTGTCCATAACCTGAAGATATTTTGGGCTGCTGTGACCATCCCCACCTTTAAAACTGCAGAGTCATGTTTTGACACTCCCATTGTCATGATCTTGGTGAGAAGATCGTCTCTTGCTCCAGAACCTTCCCCAGGTGTTCTCTTACTCAAAACGGTCGCATCAAATTCCAATAACACATATAGGAAAGTCCCTGAGACTGAGACTGTCAGGTTATAGACCCGTCCTATGGGTCTGAACTGATGAGTGGGGAGGACGGAAGAAGCTGCTTGCAAAGTGTCGAAACTACAATTTAAACAGCAAGAACCTTCACAGACATACTCAGAACAACACAACGGCAGTAAGTGGCCTGGAGCTCTTCTGCAGGTAGTTCTCTCTGATGCAGTCTTACTTTGACTACGAGCTGAGGTGTGGATGAAGACTTGGGAGATTGGGAGCTCTTGGATATGAAACGGTCATTCACAGTCATCGTGCTGATAGATCGTACCACGGTACATGTGAATGTGTTTAAATTGTGTCCCGTGTGTCTCACACACACTTTTATCTGGACTGAGCAGCATTTATCAGCGGTTCGTCTCCTCCAGCAGCATCACAAGCTGCGACTATTTATAGGACGTCATGTCCTATAATCATGTGACGTTTTTCTGCTCACGCTGCAAATCACGTTGTATGGTGCTTATTGGAGATGACCTCTTCTCTTTCATCAGTGCTCTGGGATCACACCGTAAATAACGTGCCTTCTCTCCGCAAGAGGTCAAAGGTCACTGATCATTTATATGATCTGAGTGTTAAGAGAAACCACTGTGCTCGTCTCGTCTCTTCCAGAAAGAGGAGAAGGCCATGATAGCGAAAATGAGCCGACAGAGGACCAATTCCGTCACACACAACAGCGGCCACTGGACCGACCGGCCGTTCTACAACCACCTGGGCGGAAACCAGATCTCCAAGGAGATGAAGAGGATGGTGAGTAAAAGCCTCTTCCCTCAGTGTGTGCCACAAACACAAGACTGAGCTCTCATGGGTGGTGAAGCCATGATCCTTTCATCTTCAACCCTGACATCGCACCACGCATCGCAAACTTCTCCTCAGTGCTGAAAGAGCACTCAGGTAGACATAAGTCCACAGCAGAGGGTCTCACACACACGTGTATACATACTGTACAGACACTCACACACAGGTTGCACGTACACATCTGCACACACATATACACTACACACACACACACACACACACTCCTGCTCCAACTCCACCTGTCGAGAAAGAACATCTGGACTTGTCCTCACAGCTTTTAAGGAAAACAAATGTTTTCTACCTGAGGACCTTCTTGTCAGTTATTGTGATCCTTCTTTGTCGTGTGTCACTGAGGGAGTGTGTCACATGACTGCATCTGTTGTTCCAGTCTAGAGTCACAGAGGAGGCTGAATAATACACTCTGTCAGAAAGCAATGCTGAAGATGGAAACAGGTGGTACAGAGTGAAGAATCAGACACATGGGAGGTTCGATATGAAGGGGACAGAGGAGCTGTAGCACCGCCTCTCCAGCATGAAGTTACTGAGTTCGTCCACACGAGGGCGCTAGAGAGAACTGGAATAAACTCGTCAAGAAATTAGTTCTCTGGGATGTGTGTGTGTGTGTGTTAATAATCCCATTCTCTCTGTCTTGCAGGGTTTTGAAGACCCCAACCACAAGTGAGTAGACTTTTCCTCACATTCTCTGTCTTACACATGTTTTTCTCCTTTTTTTTTTTTTTTTTGCATAGTCAATGCGCCTCAGGATGAGGACCAAACATGGCCCCTGCTACAAAGCCTCAGCATGTCACAGCTACATGTGTAACATTACTTTTTATTCAGCATTTGTATGAGAGTCGACGCGTTAATGTTCCTCAGGTTCCTCAGGCGATCGTGAGAATAACATGAAGAAGCACGTACATTTTAAAGTAATGGTAAAAAGTAAAGTCCCTGTTGCTAAGGGAAATCCTCAGTCTTCATATAACCACAGTCCTCGGTTCCATCCCGACTGTAGACGTTTTGTTACAAGAGGATATAAGATGCAGCGTTTCCGTTACATCTTCACCGTTAGTTCCCTCATGTTGTTATGGAAACCTCTAACCTCCTAATGGACAGGGTAGGTTGTGTACCTGAGTGCCCTCAGAGAGCATGAAACGGGTGCTTTATGTCGGCTTGAGCGGATTAGTCTCAGAATGGAATGGGTCCTGGTCCAGTCACATCATTCAGATGTTGTTTGTACAACACAGACTCCCAGTGATCTCATGACGCTTTCCGCTGCCGGCCAGCTGTGGTAGAATCAGCTGAGGAACCCAACTGTGCATTCAGCCTCATGGGACCAAACTCTATTCTAACTACCACACGTGTCTTTTGATCTTTGATCAATCTACTTCAGAGGATTCTACGTTGTGATGCTTGTTGAGTCCTGAGAGCTTTCAGAAGCTTCTTTCGCTTACAAGTTACATTTTTAGCCCAGTTCTGGTGAATGCTTTGACCTCCTCACACCATCCACAGCAGGACGTCGAGCTGGCATTTTAGACGTGACGAAATGTCTCGTAAACTCTGAACTAATTAGGTGGGTCTACAGCAGAGTCACCTGTAGTGTTTATTCTTAATTATGTCAGTTTGCCTCTAAATGTGGCAAACACTGAATGATGAACGTGGATGTTAAAATGTTCTATGATATTTTTAACTCATCTACAGTTCAGCATTCATCTGTCAGCTGAATCCACTGAAGATGACTCTGGGCTCATGTAAACTCATCCACAGCAACATCTCGTCTCCTGCTCCGTCCTTGTTCTCTGGGACAAAAACCTACTGGAAATGTGTTGTGGAAAGCCACCGTGACTGCACCGACTCCACTATTGTCGTCATAGTTGCATATCGTCATTAAAAAAAAAAAAAAAAAAGTGGTGGGTACACGTAAATAGGTACGCAGCGATGGTTAATATTAAGACTCCTGGAACTGGGATCTGTTCGGTAGAGGAGGAGTCATGACTTTGCATCTCACATACCAGAGTGAAGAAAAAGATACCAATATAGTTACTATATTTGTCTTAGAAGATGCACAGTTCATATCATGTTTGTAGACAAACTGGCTGGTGTTCAATGTCTGCAAGTCGGATCAGCTCGTTGCAGTACAAAGAAAAACCACTAGGGGGCAGCAAATGTTCTCTAGTTCTCTCAGCAGCAAGAAAAAGCGTTCTTTCTGAATGTACTCCTCCACTGTCCTCGCTGATGGTTCCTGGGTTTGTGGTCAGACACAAAGAACAGCAGCCTGAACAACAGGAGCACGTCACAAGCACCAATCAGCTGAGTTCCACAGATTTTCAGCCATGGAGCTCAGGTGAGGTGACCTGAGACGTGACCTCTGTTCTCCTGCTGCAGGTTCTTCAACAGGAGCCACGTCGGTGTTGCTGAGACGTAAATGTCTGCTGGTCTCCTCGTGTTTTATTCAGGAATTTCATATTCAGACACACGCAGGAAAACCTGAACCCGGAGGACGAGGTGGACGAGTTCCTGGGCCGCGCCATCGACGCACGCAGCATCGACCGCCTCCGCTCCGAGCACGTCAAGAAGTTCCTGCTCACCTTCAGAGAGCCCGATCTGGAAAAGAAGGTGAGGACACACACACACACACACACACACACACTGAGTGAGTTACATGCTGGTGGGGGTTCCATCGTGCTCTGACCAGCGCTCCTCTCCCAGTACTCCAAGCAGGTGGACTCCAGGTTCGGGGCGTACGTGGCCTGTGCCTCCCTCGTCTTTCTCTTCATCTGCTTCATCCAGATCGTCATCGTGCCACCGTGAGTCGACTTCACGTTGATTCTCTCCTCACCCGCCCTCCACCTTCCCACCCGTCTTGTATTCTCTCCATTCATCAGCCAGTGAACAGTAAACTGAGTGATAACTGGTGTCACCACTGACTCTGTTCTGTCGGCAGCTCCGACCTGAAGATCGGCTTCTTCGTCAGCGGCCTTCTCATCCTGGCGGCTGTCATGTTTGTGTCGACGGTCTACTGCTGCTTCAGGGTGAGCACCGTTGAACTACAGACACACATCTGATGTTCTTGTCTCTCCTCGGGCTTTTATTTCCTGATTCACCTTCACTGAGGAGACTTCCTGTCGTCCACATAGTGGAGCGTCTCCTCAGCATCGTCGCCGCAGGTCGATGTCGTTTAGTAGGTACCTGCTGGTATGGAGCCCCTCGGACTGTCCTCTTTGGTCAGGACTGTGAGTGGGCGGGGCTTATGGTGTCCTCCAGCCCCGCCCACTGGATGAAGACACATGAGGTTTAGTTAGTAAATGGTTGTGTCTCGTCGATGTGGTCAGACACTGAACTGTCTTTACTCCAGATCATCTTGAAATATGAACGTACACTGACAGAAGATTCTGACACCGATTTCCAGCAGGAAGTCGTCCAATGAACTCGGCTGCCAGGAGTGAAATCCTTTGAACATCCTGATGAAACAGAATCTTTTCTTTATTTAGCAGCAGCCATGTGCATGTGGGACGTTTCCTCCCTCCCACACCGTCTTCGCTGCAGAACACACGTTAGAAACTGAGTAGATGCACTTGTCAAAGCTCCGGAGGCCTCCTGATGTCACAGAGGAGATGATTTCCATGGTCTCAGACAGAAAACAGTCGTTCCCTGCAGTGAGAGCAATGTGACACCAGCTCCCATGAACAATCCCGGACCTCCCTCCCCTCTCTGTCGTCCTCCAGCTCTTCCCCGTCCGCCTCCAGACTCTGTCCAAGAGGATCGTCCAGTCCAGACTGAACAGCACCCTGGTCGGCGTCTTCGCCATCGTCGTCGTCTTTCTGTCGGCTTTCGTCAACATTGTAAGAGTGAAATGAGACCGAGCAGAGAGGTGGAGAGGGCCGTGGTCAATGTTCCCCTGTCTGCTCTCACCCTCCCTGACAGTTCACCTGCAGCAGCCACAACCTGCGCAGCTGCATCAGCGCCAAGCTCAACATCAGCCTGGACAGCGTGAACGCCTGCCACGCCCACCAGCTCAACTACAGCCTGGACTCCCAGTACAACACCACCGTCGGAGACAGCGCCCCCATCTGCAGCTTCCCTGAGGTACAACAAAACCAGCCAGCGCTGTTGTTGTCCATCCTCTGAATGACAGCAGTGCTGTCCACGTCTTATATACAGTCTGTGTGTGCTGAAGAACACGACCGATGAGGAGGAGGGTTGACTGACGTTTGTTGTTGTATCTCCTCCTCCTGATGACACCTGTCAGCTCCTCTCCTCATGTTCTCTTTCCATCTTCCTCCCTCAGTACTTCTCGTCCTGCGTCCTGCTGAGCCTGCTGGCGTGCTCCGTCTTCCTGCAGGTCAGCAGCATCGGCAAGCTCTTCCTCATGCTCTTCATCGAACTGCTGTACCTCCTCGTCGTGGCGGTGCCCAAAGTCAGTCTCCTTGACAACCAGGACCTCCTGATCATGGCCAACGCCATCAACCCTGGGTGAGTCACTTCATCACTGCCACCGTTCATGAGTGTGTGTGAGCTCTGCTCCAATGACTCTGTCTCTTCCTCTTCTGTCTCTTCCTCTTCCTCCTCAGCGAGCATATGAATGGAACGAGGTGAGCTGCTTCCATCAACCCTCCACATCTGTGTGTGTCAGAAAGTTTGTAACTCTACATTGAACATCTGACAACGTGTGTGTGTGTGTGTGTGTGTCTGCTGCCCCTCAGCTGTATGGTGGACTCTAAGGTCCCTCTAAAAATCATGACCCCCGTGATCATCACCGTCTTCGTCCTGGCCCTCTACCTCCACGCGCAGCAGGTGGAGTCCACAGCGCGCCTCGACTTCCTGTGGAAGCTGCAGGTCAGTTAACGCCCTCTGACGCTGAGCGCGCAGACACACACACAGACGTGTTTTCAAACACAGGCGCCAGAAAGTCTGCAACAATCTGTAAAAGTGACTGTTGGACTGAAATGAGTCTGATCCAGGAGAAGAACACACAGAAGCTTCTCTGTGAACGTGGACTTCAGATACTTTGTGCACCAGCCAGCAGCGCTACAAACGCTCACCGGATGTGGTTTCACCCCTCTGCCCCTGCACCAGGCCACCGAGGAGAAGGAGGAGATGGAGGAGCTGCAGGCCTACAACCGCCGCCTGCTCCACAACATCCTGCCCAAAGATGTGGCCGCCCACTTCCTGCAGCGCGAGCGCCGCAACGACGAACTCTACTACCAGTCCTGTGAGTGCGTCGCTGTCATGTTCGCCTCCATCAGCAACTTCTCCGAGTTCTACGTGGAGCTGGAGGCCAACAACGAAGGAGTGGAGTGTCTGAGGCTGCTCAACGAGATCATCGCCGACTTCGATGAGGTGAGGTGGCGCGTCCAAAGGAGGACTTCAGCATTTCCATGGGGTTTCAGAATATTACCCGGCCCCCTCCTCTTCCCCAGATCATCAGCGAAGACCAGTTCCGTCAGCTGGAGAAGATCAAAACCATCGGCTCCACCTACATGGCGGCGTCCGGCCTCAACGCCTCCACCTACGACAAAGCTGGGCGCTCCCACATCCGAGCCCTGGCCGACTACGCCATGAGGATGATGGACCAGATGAAGTACATCAACGAGCACTCCTTCAACAACTTCAAGATGAAAATAGGTGACCATGGAAACGCACGTTTCGCCGTCGTCAGCGCGACTTTTTCAAGCGTCCGTTTCCCTCGGCAGGCCTCAACATCGGTCCGGTGGTCGCAGGCGTGATCGGGGCCAGGAAGCCTCAGTACGATATCTGGGGGAACACGGTGAACGTGGCGAGTCGCATGGACAGTACGGGAGTACCAGAGAGGATCCAGGTGGGGGGTTCATGTCGCTGTTACAGCAGATACAGCAACATTCTTCACTAGACTCTCCCAGGTTCATTCATCACATCTTCATGAATAGAAGTCGATCTGAGTGATCCACTGTAACGAGGGCAAACAGGTAGAAATCAGACTAAACCCTTTAGAGCAGGGGTGTCCAAACCGGTCCTCGAGGGCCGGTTTGGACACCCCTGCTTTAAAGCTACAGTATGGGACGGTTGCTGCCCCCACGACCAGAGGGGGAGCGAGGGGACGTAATCCAGTTTGTGCGTGTGTGCGTCTGTTTGCGTAACTCAAATAAGGGAGGGGTGGTGCTGGGGGAGGGAGGGGGTGTCAGATGTGTGACGTCACCCTCAGACAACACAACATGTGATTGGACGGGTTGTGTCACGTGACTGTCCCAGATCCTGGACAGAGGCTGTAGTGTTGTACAGAGACAAGTGGACTTGATATGTGAATTGAACTGAATAGAACTTCAACTTTTGCTGAGAAAATGGAACCGAGCAAAGATAATAATAGAAATAAAACAATTTTTGGAAAAAGTCAGTGGAAAATGATTTCGATCTTGTCAGAGTTTCTACGGTAACAAGATCTGCTCACTTTCATTCGCTATCGTTTAAGAAAACAGATAAAAACACATATAACCAGAAAAAAACGGAACGCGGTGGCGAGATTCAATGCAGAGCTACGCAGACAGTATAAACACTGATGAGGACGTAGGACCTCCGTGTGGGAGCACAGACGCATACATAGGACCCCCGGCAGTCTGTGGAGAGGCCGATGGTTGGCGACTGGGGTGGTGGTGTTAGCTGTCCTACTATTAACTGTTATCTATAAAATATACATATATCATATACTTTACATATAACTGAACACGTCCCTCCGTCCGTCCCCAGGTGACTGCAGACCTGCACCAGGTCCTCAGCTCCTACAACTACACGTTAGAATACCGAGGAGTGGTCACCGTCAAAGGCAAAGGCGAGATGATGACGTACTTTCTCACCAACGGGCCCCCCAGCAGTTAACGCCCAGAGACACACCGCGACGCCCCGAGTGGAGTCAGTGGAAGTTCTTCTCCCTGAGCCGAACCTTCTCGAACTACAGAGGCGCCGACAGGGAACGAAGGAAGGAAGGAAGGCTTCCACCCCCCAGCCTGCAGAGGAGACGTCACGGGGGACGAGGCCTCACTCGGTTGTTGAGACCAAAGATGCCCAATCACAGCTCGTGTACTTTTGTTTGTCTGAGAGGAAAAGTGCTTCAGTCCAGTTCTGGATGAACCTATGGGAGCATGAACTGACCTCCCTTTTTTTTCTCCGCCTTTCTCCTGCTGACGTGCGTGTGGGTGTGTATATATAATATATAAACACCCCCCCTCCCCCTCCCCCCACACACACACGTAAAACACAGTTTTATGTGTATTTATACAATTGTATGGAGGTGAAACACTTACATCCGACTTTAGTCGTCACAACACAGGTGCGAGCTTCCAACGTGGAGGCTCAGTGAGCAGTGCAGCACCATCCAGCCTGGATGTGACAAAAGGACCCACAGTGTTTACAGGAAGCTCAGATGTATGAAGACAGGAAGTCACTGCAGTATCATCAGCACACACACAGACACACACACACAGACACACACAGAGGAGGTCACTGAAGAGCTTTTTCTAATCAACATTTTGTGTTTGACTCTTCCTCCTCCCGTCCGGTATTTTCAGATTCTGTATTTTCTACACTGATATGTCAGAGCTATCTGCAAGCACTGACGTGTTTCCATGGAAATCCTGCATCGTTCTCATGGTATCTGAGGTCCTCACTGGTCTTTGTAGCATCGTAACTGATGTCCCATTGAGTTCAACGGTCGTTTCCTTGCCCGTGAGCATGTCTGAATGTCACAGGAAGACAGAGGCATGTGGACACGTACACACCAGAGGATGCGTCTTGCTCTCTAAAGCCATTTCTGCACTCAGGTGCTCCTTCAGCCGTCCGCTCCCGGTGATGATGATGATGATGATGGTATGACCCATGAATGTCCACTGATCTCCAATGAGGCCTTTTAACATGAACTTGCTGATGGACACGTGCTTTTTTCCCACTGAGTGGCCGTGCAGATATTTCAGTGAAACTCAGCTTGTCACCTGATTTCTTCACCTTCTTGTTCTTTTACTGTTTTAATGTTCAACCCCCACAGCTGGTTGTAGACATTTTTAAACTGACAAAACATTAAATTAAATGAAATCTATCTGGGAACACAAACTATTTTCTCGTCAAATTGATTAAAAAAACAAAACTAAATTATGTGACAGCGCATAGAGCTGGTGTGTGGTCACCTGCCTCCAGCCTGTAGCGTCAGCTACAGTAGTTTTAAATCCTGAGCAGCTTGTCATTACAAACTGGAATAAATGTATTTAGTTTCATCAGGGGCTGCAACGATGTTAGTTTTTAACCGTCTGAATCGTCCAAATGAAGCTTTTTAATGTGGATAGTGTCTTTGCTCCTCTTGTCAGTAAACTGAATATCTTCATTCTGGGGAACAACAGTCTTTCATCATTTTCTGCTGTTTTTAAGACAAAATAAATCGATTTCTAGAGAAAATAATCCGATTCATGATCAAAATCTGATGAATCCCAGATCACTCAGTCGATTCAATTACTGGAGATAAATCTGTTACAATCATGACATTCTTATTTGTACACAGCCAGTTCCTGGATCAGTCTGTGTTGTCTCCAAGTCATCCAGAGAACTTGTCGTGTTGCCAGTGGTTTGTGAAGCTTTGACTCCAGACTCCCAGATCAGGAATGTACTGTGTTCTTCACACTAAGATGCATCGCTCGTAAAATATTCATGAAAGAGTTGTTGTTCTCCTGCTCCCAGATGACATGTACTGAAGGATCATTTTACTGCTTTGTTTTTTTTTTTTTTTACAATAAGGAGAAAAAAAGTTTTCTGTGAAACAGTCGTGGTTCCTGTGCTGCAAACATTCTCCCCACAACACTAAAACTCATCCGGTGCCACAGAACGCCCCCCCACCCACCTGTTCTCCCTGACTGTGCACGAATGTACCGTTTTTTTGTTTTATTTTTGTGTTTGTCAGGAAACACCAGGGGTTTAAGAAGTGGCACTGAACAGGGATGATGGGTGCTGTGAGAGGTGAATCCTCCTGAGGAGGATGCTGAGGTCCGTTTTCATGTCCAACATCTTTTTTTTTTTTTTTTTTAACCAACGAAATAAAACTGCTGAGGTGTTTCACAAAAACACGTGCGAGTGTGTATACTTGTGCGAGTGTGTAACATTTGAAATCCATATGCAACGATAGTTCAGGGTCAGACCGACTTGTCTTCATCCTCTATAGTTAAGAACTATTTGACCAAGAGATGGCAGCAGCAGCACATCACCGACTGGTAGATCGTGTGTGTGAGCGGTTTCTAAACTCTTTCCGTTTAATCTGACGGGTGTAACACTTTGGTTTGGCAACAGTGGTTGGTAATGAAATGTGGCAGGTACAGAGACGTGTGCTAAAACGTGCCAGACTCCCCTTGGAAATGTTGACAGTTTAGAAATTTCATCCCAAAATGACGAGATGAGCACTAGTTCTAGATATTTTAATGGATATACAGCTCAGCATTGATCAGTCAGTTTAAACCACTGGGGGCTCACGTTCAGTTCAGAATTCATCCACAGCCATCGTGTCCTGCTCCGTCACTATTCTTTGACTTGTCTGTGACAAAAATCTGCTGTTGTTGGAAAGCACCATGGCTGCACCGACTCCATTACTGTCAACAGTTTCATATCGGCATTTAAAAAAACAACCACTTTGTCCTGATAAAATGATGGGTACATGTCACTACCGACCCCCCCCCCCCCCCCTGAAATCCCCCCTCC
>CAAKHB010005934.1:0-31463 GCA_901007665.1 Aeoliscus strigatus | reverse complement strand
GAGGAAATGATTAATTTTACATTATGGTGCCCCCCCCCCCCCCCCCCCCCCCCCCCACCCCCCCCCCCTCTCTCTCTCTCTCTCTCTCTCTCTCTCTCTCTCTCTCTCTCTCTCTCGTAAGTGAACCTTTGTGCAGCCATATATTTTATCTCACAAATACACATTTTGAGTACACTTTCGAATGTATTAATTTGATTATGTTGTATTTCTGGCAAATGCCTGTTAACAGTTGATCCGTAGATAACCCAGTTACATCTTAATTCTAACACAAACTAATCCTTTATGAGGTTTCATGATGGTAAATTAAAGATAATAATCACCAGAAAGAAATTAGGCGGTGCATTAACATTGATAGACTTTGCGTGGACTTGAGCCAGTTGTTACTTTGCCAATAAAACATCTGACACAGAGATTTATTTTAATATAAAAATTTGAACAAGATAAAAAATAAAATAAAATAAAAACAGAGCTTGCCAAGCTTTAGAGCTCAGCTCACTTTCTGAAATAGGTCATTCACTCGCATCAGCATTTCAGTGTCAAATGAAAAAGTGAGAAGAAAAGTGAAGCGTGTCTGCAGAGGAAACGAAAACAAGCATTCGGCCGTCTCCGGCTCGGTGGCGTGTCAGCCTGGGGCGACCTTCTTCACCCTCTTGGTGGTCTCATGTGAATCACTGATTCGACTCCCAGCAGGAAGGCGTAGATGGATGTCTGCTGCCGCTGACAGGCTGATGAACGGTCACGGGCCTTGGCGAGTGTTTGGAGGAGAAAACGTCAGGTAGGAGGAGGCTGACACTGACGTTCACAGTGACACTTTCTGAACTGTGTTTGTCTCTTCAGGACACTTTCCATTATAGCTGATAGTCACCTCGTGCACCGGCATCCCTTGACAGAAATGAAAAGAACACTGGCAGATGTCAGTGTGAAGCGGTTACGGGTCACAGTTGTGCTGGAGCCGAACATCAGGGTACACCCTGGATAAGTCGCCAACTCATCACAGGACCACATGAAAGACAGACAACCATTAATTCATCTTCCGCCGCTTATTCCGGTTACGGGTCACAGTGTGCTGGAGTCAGTCCCAGCTGTCATTGGGTGAAAGGTGGGGTACAACCCTGGATAAGTCACCAGCTCATCACAGGGCCACATGAAGGACAGACAAGCATTCACGCACGCATTCACACCTGCAGGCAATTGACCAATTAACCTGAGCTGGAGGAGTACCCGGAGAGAACCCACGCAGGCTTGAGAGCACCCTCTCACAATCGAGGTGACAGTGCTAACCACTGTAACACTGTGTCACCTTAGCTGACCAACTCAACAAAGGTAATTCAGTGAGCAAAGGTTGTTATTGTCCATCTCTCTTTTACGTCTTTCTACTTGTCTCTCTTTTTGTTTCACCCCAGCTGGTTGAGGCAGAAGGTCATCCACGTCGCCCAATGTTTCTGTGTCTCCCCCACCAAGAGCTGCTCATGAATGTTGGCTTTCTATTACTCAGTTTGCAAACTGTCATGAGATGTAAATCAGACCTGACATTTTCACACAAGATAGGTGGTCTTCATGGCCCGGTCCTGGAAGGAGAGTGTGAGGTTGGAAGTGATGAAGATGGGCGTGGTTGTCGCTCAGCCTTCAGAGGGAGAGGTGAGGGAGGGCTGCTGAGAACGCTGGCATGTGTATGTGACTGTGTTTTTGTGGTTCCACCCAGCAGCAGAGAGAGAACACTGCTGAGGAACAGAGACAAACGATCTGATTGTATTGAAGTTCACAAGACAAAATCTGATCTCAAAGGGAGACACAAGACAAACCAAATAACATCTTAAACATTTGTTTTATTGTATCGACATCAGCTGTTGGAAAACATATCGCAGCACATCAGATGTTTTAAAAACAATTTGGACGTTCAGTCCACATATATGAATATGTCCAGCCTTTTTGTTATGGAACAATGTGATTCTATCTAATATATCTGCAGAAGAATGTTTTTCAAAGGCAGATTTAATAAAAATAAGAACAAGATTTTATTGCCAGATAAAACAAACTGGTCCAAGTTTGCCTTAGAACTTCAGTTTGATGGTGATTTCACTGGTACGTTCTCCTCCTCTCTCTTCCTCTGCATTTTCAAAAGTAATCCTAAATGATTTGCAAAACAACAGCAGTGGTTTTAAAATAATTAATAATAATACCAGGCATTAAATATTAAGGTAAAAGAGATGATGATGATGTTTTTCTATCATGTATTGTGTGTATGTTGACAACGGAGGCCTCTTTTTGTAACTGTTCAGTGTAGATTATGTGCAATCTGGTGATAGAAGAACAAGAATATGCATTCATCAATGTTTCTAGTTGTTGGCTGAAATGTTGTATTCTCTGACTGGATGGCAAACGCACTTACAAGGAAACACAACCTTTGTATTGCTGAAATGACGTTTGACATTTGCATTAATAGAGTTTGTTGGATGTTCTTTAATTCACCATAAACAAATGTTACTGAGCAGGGGTGAACATAGGAATCTGTCAGTGAAGAACGAGCTATTTACTGCTGCCGGAGAAGAACAGAGGTAAAGAAAAGGTCAATTTACTTCACAGACATCTGCTGTTTGGATGGATTTGGTTTCTCCCCATGTTGTGTGATATGTAAGGTGAGGTGAGGTTGAGGACAGTCGACGTGCTAAGTGCACATTGACGTCAGGCCGCTCAGGACACAATTATAGCTCACAGCCGCCCGGTCTGCTGAGGGTACTTGAATCTGACTTTGTGTAAACCCCTCTGCCCTCCATTTCTTATGATTACTTTCAGCAGGTTGAAGAGCTGGGCGCTCTCCTTTGCGAAAACCTACAAACAACAATAAAGCTGCGCTCCCGGGCATGAAAAAGTGCATTGCACTTTTGAAAAAGCTCTCCGGTGAAATTGGGATTGAGAGGGTATTTGTGCTGGAGCTCACAGGCATTAATCAGCCTGCTGCGAGTCAACGCTCCGCGCATCCCAACAATCTGACCGGAAGATTGTGAACACCCAAACTTCAGTCTCAAAGTCACTCGTCCGCTCAGGTTGGGCCATGAGGACGGGGAGGGCGTTGTCAACATTTACCCAAGACTGTGATCCTGTAACGATTCATTACACCTGTCAGCCTGCAGACGTGTAAAGTGGAACTACGTGAGGGGTGTTATGGACGCCACTTTGACAGTTTCTCCAGCCATTTGTCAGGATGAAGCCATCAACGTCACATTGGCTGAGTGATGCTTTGTTTCCCTCCTGAGAGGCAGAGTGGAGAGAAATGACCATCAACAACTGCATCCTCCTCTGTGAATGTCCCAACAGGTCCCCTTCTGTCTGACGTCCTGTGTCTGTGCTGAGGGTACATTGTGAGTATTTACATGACTCTTTGGTACCTCTTTACCTCATCAGGAACAGTTCTCTGCTTCTCTGGAGAGTTTTAAGCAGTGTAACTGTTACGTTATTGAATTACAAAACAATCATAACTGTAATCAGTTACATTACCGGAGAGAAATGTGTAATTCAATGATTGTTATTCATTCATTCATTCATTTTCTGCCGCTCAATCCGGTTACGGGTCACGGGTGTGCTGGAGCCGATCCCAGCTGTCAACATCAGGGTACAACCTGGACGAGTCACCAGCTCGTCACAGGGCCACGTGATGGACAGACAACCATTCACACTCACAGGTAATTTAGAGTGACCAAATAACCTCAGCATGCTTTTGGGTGAGAGGAAGACAGAGAACCCGGAGCGAACTCACACAGACATAAGGAGAGCATGGAAACTCCACACAGAAAGATCCCTGGCCAGGACTGTGCTAACTACTGCACCTCCACCCCTTAATTATGGTTTGCAAAGACCTAGTCTTTGTTTTGTTATTACATATCAGGATTGATAATGTTGATGTGTTGAAATATTTAAAAAGAAATTTGTTCTTGTTAAAACGTAGCTAGTTCATTATATGCACCATCCTCCAAAGTATTTTTTTTTTAAATGTAATTTCTAAATTCTATTTGCTTATTATTGACATATTCAAGCTGTTGGTGAGGATTCTTACCCAGTAGTAGTTTTTTTTATCTACTGTTCACTCATAAGTTGTGATCAAATTATCTTCCAGCTCTCCACAATAAATTATCTTTTCAAGTAAATCCTGTTAAGAAATCTTGTAAGATTTAAACCACATCTAGATACTGAGATAATTTACTCCCCATCTACAGAAATGGGTTAATCACTGACTCAAACTGTATGAAAAGAACTGAAAATGTTTGAAATGTTGGACTTTATTTACCTCACAAGGTCCAAACTGTACATATGGCTGAGGACAGATCAATCAACAAAGGCAACAATGACTTCTTGGCATTAGAGTGACACGTTCCCACACAACACGGACACGTGCAGCGACTTGTGAAGACAACTAATCATAATTACATTAACTTCTTCTGCATGTGTGGTGACAAGGTGTCACGTTAAACATAAAAAAGAAGATGCTTTCACATGGAATGAATCAGTCATGAACATCCACTGACACGTCATGTGGTGATGACAGGAAAAGGCAGATCAATTCTTTGCTGGGGTTTAAATGAAAACACTAAATTCAGCAACTCAAAAATTATTCAGCTGGAATGCAAAATACAAACAAACTCGTTCCCTTTAATTGTCTTGCGATCCCTGAGAACATGAATTACAATAAAAAAGAAGTTCAGCTACAGAAAATGTGTGAATATTCATAGTGTCAAAGAGAAAACACAGAATCACTGTAAACATGATGGTGGACGCGGATCGACATTAGTTTTATGAAATGAGGATAGCGGACGGAGACAGAGGGTGTGTGGATATTTCTTCCTTTGAAACATGATGAAGGTGTGACCTGCGGCAGTCATGTCAGCAGAAACTTCATTTCATGTCGTCAGCGGAAGTCTTATTATCGACATGTGATAGTCAGCCACAATACCTGAGGTATCCTCATGGATCTTGCTGGAGCACGTGACGAAATGAACTAACGCTGACAGTATTTTGGGAAAACATCCGGGGATATTTGGCGTTTTAACATCTTTTCTCGGACTGACGAAAGGCACCGGGCCTCTGATTGCTGTCCGTTAACACTGAAGCAGTTTCAGCTAGTTTTAGATCTTTAAGGCCACTGATTTAAGAGAAAGGGAAAAAAGAAAATCACTAAAACCTGGAACCATCCAGAATATTGACGCTTTGGCCTGAACGTCTCCTTATGGATCTGACTACTAATAACAGGGCAACACTCTGGATGGTTCTCACAGAATATACAAAAATACTGGAGCAACAGCTGGATGTCAGTCGGTTTGTCTCCCCAGGAGGTGATGGACTGCATTAGGACCCCTGGGAACCTTCAGGCACCCACCACCCGGGTGCAGGAGGGTCATTATTGCATAGATACAGAACAGGATGTAGTTTGTCACGTGTGCAGTCACAGTGTTTTTGGGCCAAAGAAAAGAAAACGTTTCACGTCTGTACTTTGTGCATATCACACAAAACAGGACTGCAGGTACTCTGTTGGTATTTGGAACGTCGTCAGCATTGTGTTCAAATATCTGCCTTTATGCTGAGGTCATCACGTCTTCCTCGTCAGTGCTGATAGAGCCCTCGGTGGGGTCAAGGGTCACAGTGCAATGACAAACGGTGCAGTGAAACTTCCCCTCCCTGCACGCTGCGCTCAGAGCTCTTCCTTCCTTTTGACAACCTTTTCCTGATCACGTCCTCGGAGGCTGCGCATGAACCCAGTGAAACCTGCTTCCTATGGGGAGATGACAGAAGATCACGTTTAAAAACACACGTTTTTGGTGGGGAAATGCCTCGGAGGCAGCTCGGAGATCAGAGGATGATTCAAAAACGTTGGTAAAAAGTCCAGACAACTAAGCTGTGGTGACTCGTCCTTAGCAAATGTTCTGAGTGTAATCCTGGATTTAACTGTGTGTGTGCACCGAGAGCTTGTTCATGCTGTAGAAAGTACACATTTTCTGCACGTTGAAAAAGTAGAGTAGATGCACTACAACTCACCCCACGATCTCCGCCATATTTCTCCACAAACTTGCCGTAGTTGTAGTAGTTAAACGTGGGGTACCCCTCTACACCTTCCTGCTTGCAGAGGTCATGGTTCTGGCCTTTGGTACAGTCCACGGCAGCGTACGCGATCTGAGGACGACCAAAGAGATCAACTTCAACAAAGCATTACACAAAGGATAAACACACAGAAAACATTATTTCTGAAGTGAAGTTACTCAGCAGGATGTTTCTGTCTGCATTGGAAGACTTGCTAAAAAAAAACAAAAAACGGTGGGACATGGACCCATCAACCACGCCCTAGAAATCGACACATGATCTTACCTGTGGAATATTGGTCCAACCTGTTTTCATCTGCTGTCAGGAGACGTCCTGTTCATGACTGACCATGAAGACATGTTTCTGATAAATATTATGTGCACAATCGTAACCTTTCACATTGTAATCCTATGTTTATTTGGAATGTTTTCATGTGTGTGTCTGAGCAGAGGGGGCGTGCATTGTGCATCCGTCTAGAGACACGTTACGTTTTTCATTAACAGCCACATACTGCGCCGCTTTCAGACCAAACAAGTTCAGTTTCTAGTTAGATGGCGAGGGTGCATGGCGTGAAAATGACAACTGCATCCAAACAGCAATGACCCTTGTGACATGGACTACGTGCCCTGTGCCGTAGACCTAAATATGGCCCAGGATCTTCAAACACATCTACAACACAAGTTGCTTCTCCTTCCGGGTGTACAACGATCCCATCCCACAACAACCTCTCTGACATGAAACAACGAGGAAGATTTATGTCGTCAGGCTGTTGCATCGATTAGTGACAAGCCGCCTTCAATGAGGCGTAAATGCCGCCTCCCTGATTCATAGCTTACACTGCGTGTCCTTTTCCACAGCTCAAATGTCAGCCCCTCTCAGGGTGCTGAGCCCTGCACACTGAACCGGTCGCCACTGAATGTTCACGTCACGTCTGTCCACCGTCTGCTCCAGCTGAACGAGGAGAGGACACGTGCTGCAGACTGAATAATAGACACCTCATTTGTGTGAAGCTGATTCTAAAACATTCTTTTCAACATTCAAACACCCTTCCACATGTGAGTGGCAGCACATTCAGACACAGGTCTTGACGTCTGCAGACCGTCTTCACAACCTGAATTGATTTGAATATTCAACTGACTCTGAGCCAGGACAGACGAGCAAGATGTAAGTACAGCCTCTGTCCGACTGCTCGTCCCTGAGTGCAATCCATCACAGGCGCTGTGAACTGACGGGAGAAAATGAAGTCATAGCATCGCTCTTCTTCCAGGCGCTGGAGTCAGTTCTGGTATCGATCTCCCTTTGAGTGAGGGAAGACCGCACATGATGGCATTGATTGGACCACAACATTACTAGTCTGTGTCTCCCAAAGCACCCGGGTGACAATAAAGACACAGGATCGGCTGAACTTTACTGATGTGAAGAGTCTGTAACATGCTTCTATACCTACAGAGCTCAATGAAAACATACAACTAAATCCAATTTGCTACACGTACCAGACAGAAAGTTAAGTCAAATAGTTGGTTTTCAAATCACAAGGCAACACATTTGTGTTTACTGAATTCCCTGGAGAAGCAGAAGTGGTGCGTTCCTTCATTTCAGCACAGCGCCAACTGTAAACAAGCAGGAACGGCCAACATGCACCTTCAACGCTGCCATCGATTGGACACAAACAGCTTCCCGCTGTCATACAGAGTCCTAATGGGTCAGTGTTTAAAGGCAAAGACCAGCGTGTTTGTGTTTGGTAAACGACTCTGGCTTTATAAAGAGGGAGAGGACTACCCAGCAAACACACCGTCATCCACTGCTGAGCTCTGGAGAGACATCCGGAGGGGGGGGTATGCATTTCTAAACACGAGGGGTCCCTGGTTTGGAAGAATTAGGTTTCATCATCAGGATGCAGATCCAAGCAGCACTGAAGCAGGAAAAAGGGGTCTGAAACTGCTGGAGATGACTCAGACTGGTTCAGACTCTGTTCCAAGTCTGGGACTAAATCCCTGAATCCAGCAGCCTATGGGGGTCCTGCATGCCTCCTGTCCTCTCTTTTTTTTTACCCTATTCGTAGGTAGTGATACACACTGGAGTGCTGCCTCGGGAACAGTTGGTTGGGAGGGAAAGCGCTGTCATGGTGGATCCTGGCACATGTTCAGTGCTGGTCCAGGGGATCAATCTAGCACTTTCCAATCCAGTCGCCCCATGAGGTAGGTTCAGTAAAGAGCTAAACTGTTATGTGATGATGCAGACGAGTTGGGAGCTTGTAATTCATACAAGTTCAAGCTCTTTGTCCAGCACTGAAGCACAGCCCACAGGACTGATCAGAGCAACTGAAGATGACAAACAGAAGGCAGTTTGTCCTTGTGCTTCACACAACAGCGACTGAATGAAGACGCTTATTTACCGCTGACAATCTAAGAAGATCAGCATCATTTTCACAAACAAACTGCTCTTTTCTATGCAAAGACAGTTCTCTGCAGCTCCCTGCTCAGAAGCTGCTCCTGAATCGTCCACGTTTTGTCAACCATTTTCCTAGGATGACACTAGTGAACCTCTGAGGACACACCGATGTAGTAGAGTTTATTGTTTTGGCAAAAAATCTTGTGTCAGTTGTTAAAGATTCATCAGGGGACAAATGAAGAAATACAGAAAAGAAAATTGCCGCACATCTCCTGTTGCAAAGGATTGCCTCAGAAAACTGCATGACTAAGTTGTTGTCACTGTTTCACACCACTTGACTAGGATGTGAGCGCCAGCGGAGCGACGTACCTCAGCAGCATCACAACACAGGCTGAATAAAATGCAACATTTCGGGAGGTGGAGGAGTTTGAGTCACGAGAGGGAGTGGTGATGATGGAGATTTGGGACGTTCCTTTTAAATTGCGTGAACTTTGAGCGACCCCCGCGCACACAATCATGAACTGACATTTGTCATGTGTAGCTCAGTGGTCACATTCCTCCCTTCACACGCAGAGAAATATTAAACATGAGGTAAGAAGAGAACTTTTGGAAGTTGTCATTAGACATCTGAGTGGTTGCAGTCTCACTACAGGTGTCCATACTCACTAAAGAAAACAATTGTACTTACGATGCCTCACTATTGTGTCTGCCATTGACAGGCACCATAGTGACCACAGTGAAATCAATATCAAAAGAGTACATTTGTGTTTTAAGTTTGTAAGTTTTAACTGTTGAGTGAAAGAAGTCACAGTGACCACAGAGTGACAGAAAGTAGAACTAGATTCAGTCGTGGACAGCTGGCTTAAATCAAACCTTACAATCCAGTCTGATCTACTCACAGCTGTCTCTCCATTAAAGTGAGTCTGAATTATCTCACGTACAGATGCTGCGGTTGTATGCTCAGACGCAATTTCTCTGCTATTCAGGTAAATTGACATATGATAAGTTACAAAGATAAAATACCAATGAACATTTTGCAGTGAGCACAAATCTTCCACCTCGCCACATCACAAAGCATGCAGCAGAAATAGGATATCAGGATTAACTGATTACCGTCAGAATTCTAAAGGCTACAGGAAGACAATTCTGCCTGTGAGTTTACATTGTTTCATTGATATAAATGTCTAATGAACTATATGATAAATAATCCTATAAAATATGAACCACATAGCCGAATGAATTATAGGCTAACCAATTAATTTGTAAAGTAAACATTTCTAATACTGTTTAATGTCTTATAATCAGAGCAGCTGTTTTATGTGCTTTAATGTCTCTTAATCATTTTGCAGTGAAGAACTTTGAGCTGCATGTGTGCAAAAAAGGTGCTACAAAAAGAAATTTTATCATTATTAAAGTGTCTGCCTCATTTTTTGGCATCAAGCGCCATGTCCCCCTGGCCCATGTGTAAATTCACTGAAGGGTGAATAAAGGCAGTAAGGCTGTGCAGCTACATGTTCTGATCCACTGTGAAGCTGAGGGGAGCAGCAGAGTCACAGACGAGGTAACGGATTACAGACGCTCTAGAGGCTCTTATTCTGAAATGTATCGATGACAGTGCTGTCAGGTGCCACATGGAGCTCCCAGGATGGCTGCTGCACCACCACCACAGTTTAGGGTGAGTGAAGACTCGTATGAGGAGACATTTACCTTGCGGTCCTCTTTGAAGAGCTCTGCTGCAGTGGTGAAATGGGGGACGGCGTTTTTACAGTGCGGACACCCTGGCAGAGAAGAACACACAGATATAATTACAGCTCATCAACAACATCTCACTTCACATCCTAAATCGGTTTACGACCACATAAACATGACATTGTTACTGTGATATACACCTTGAAAGTCACTTCATTGAGCAGTTACACCACATTAGAGATGGTTCACCTATGAGACACTGTAAATCCTGTTACTGCTCTCGTAAACACAACCTGCCTGGCTCTCTCTGCTCCAGCAGGCCTCCGTGTTTGTATGTCGTGCTAGATACCGCAACTGATGGAGCAGTTTGGATGAGTCCTTGTTATTCGTGTTGCACCCTGTTAAGAGGCTATGAAGATTGTGTGGGTTCAATCAAAAGGTATAATCACGACTATGTTCTGTTTGCTACTCATGAGAGGGGCTCAGCTGCTTTCATGGCAATCAACGCGTTGCTGAGATGTAAATGATTTTATGAAACCTCTTATCATCAGATTCTCAAAAACAAAAGCAGCAGTGAGAAAACTAGGAGCAGAAAAATCACATATTTTCATTCCAGCTATAACCCTTACCTTTACCCAACCGTACCAAAGAACAAGTCTTCATGCTAACATTAAGAAAACATTTACTCATTTCTGTCATGGGGGGCCGCATAAGGGAGGCAAGTGCCCACAATGTGACTCAGTACAGAGATTTACAGTTATCATTAAAATTATTTGCCCCCAAAAACTTTTAATATTTTTCTAAAATACTGTCCAATGTTTGCAACATTCATATGTCATATAGTAACTCATTCATCAATGATATATGGCCCCATTTTGGTACACTTTGGAATATAAAATAAATATACAAGATTTCTATATGAAAAATTGGGTGAAAACTGACACTGTCACAATTATTACACCCCCCCCCCCCCCCAAAATATTAAATACTTAATATTTATTTTACATTCCAAAGTGTACCAAAATGGACTATATCATTGCTGAATGACATATGACATTTTATGAATGTTGCAATAATATTCAAAAGTTTGTTGCAGGCTCATAATATTTAATTTTGACCTTAACTGTGTGTCCCCACATGACAAATACCTGGTGTTCATGCACGCACAAACGTCAGTGAAGGGAACAGACTGACTGGACAGGTAATTGTCACCTCGTGTGACAGCACAGAAATGAAAAGGGCAGGTGGCCTCAACCTGCACAGTGTACAAAATGATTTCAGCCTCACAAGCCCACTGTCATCCAGGTCACTTGTCTCATAATTAGTAGCACAGACACGGAGAGGTCGAGATAAATTTAGATGGATTAACGAAAAGAGACTGCCAGGGAGCGGCTTAGTGATTCTTCATCATTTTCATCATTGCTTGAGGATAGAAAAAATGGAAAAGAAATCAAGGGAAGACAAATATACCGGTAGTTACAAAATGCAAGAGAGAAAGGAAAGGATGTGAAGGCATTTAGTTTCAGCGGAGGTTTAATTAGGCAGGTGAACGGATCAAAGTTAATAATGTAAACCTCAGCATCTTCAGCGGCCGCTCCTCAGCCAGCAGCTCTTCCCATCAAATGCTCTATTAGGTGCAGACACATGTGAGCTGTGTGCAGATGTGGGTTGAAGGGCTGTTACTTCCTGATGTTCATCTGGTCAGAGGCTGCAGCCCAACAGCCGTGTCCTGTCTGCTGACACACCTTCATCATGATGACTATGTGACTAAATCTGAGGATGTCCGATAGTGATATGTTTTCATCTTCAATCAATCAGTCCATTATTTTCTCATTATTTCTGACCTCATCCCGCTCTTTAACCGCTTGCTGTCACCAGCTCACGATACTATTGTGTATCAGTTAGGGCTCACAGAGGAAGTAGGTTAGTCAAAGCGTTTAGCAGAGCCCACTGCATGATACAGTAATAATGTGATATAAAAAGGCTCTGGAGTTGGTGATAATTTACTGTGGGTTCACCATGACACAGAATTTATGCTGCAATTAAAAAATGTTTAAAATGTTTAAAAAAGTTTATTTATTTTATTATCTATTTAATAATTACATTTGTACATATTCTCCTCTCTTTTTACATACATTTTATTACCGTTTTCACAGAAACAGTTTTAAATATAATATGATTGACATTTTATATTCTATTGTCAGTTTTTACAATCATTTTACCTATGACAGCCCAGCATTGTTCATTTGTTTTTAGTTGTCTTGTAAAGGTTATTTTTACTACATATATTAGCCTGATTTTACTTGATATTAACATTTGATTCACTTGTATCATTTTGTGTTTTTATTCTATTTTCATACATGTCTCTCTGTATACATACATACATCACCTTCACCATCATCCCTCAGGCGTTTCCTCAGCTCCCTGTTCTTAACTGATTTTCATTACTCTTGTATTATGGGTTGAGTGGGTTTTGGTTTACTTGCTTATTTTTTGTCTTGCTTTGTTTTCTTTGTTTGATCACTTTGTGTTCCATTCACTTTGCATGAAAAGTACTATATAAACAAAAGATTGATTGATTGAGAAGTGGACCATCTACATGCTGCATATTTTTAAATTCTCTCCATAAAGAGTAAAGCATGTTGAAATGTTCAACATGTGAGTAAACCCTAACAAAACAATGTCCAACTGTGACATTTGTTGACTTGCAGCAAACTATTCTGAGTCATGTGAATCATTCCTGGACCTCCACATGGCTTAGGTGGAGTTTCTATGCTGTGTGACGAGGAATTTGGCAGACGGCTCAGTTACGTACATGCATTGGTTTAAACTCAGGATATGAGCAAACCGAGTCCCTCAGCGCATGGCTGTTAACGCAGCTCACACACAGTCTGAACAGCAGGAAGTTCCAGTTTACATGGGAACATTCATCATGACTGTGCTGCTGACGTGAGAATAAAGTGACAGCTCTTACACGGAGCATAGAACATGACCAGAGCATGTTTCTTCTTCTTCAGCGCTTCCCGGAAATCCTCTAATCCAAGATGGCTGACGCTGGAGGGCTTGTCCTCCCAAGACTGCTCTGGTGGTGGAGGTGCCTGGGGACTGGAGACATTAACTTATTAGACACGGGGTGACACTATAAATAGACTTCACTGTCAGTTTCAGACAAAAGAATGTGTTAACGTGTGAAAAGAAGTAATATAATACCAGACTGAAGATGTGAGAGTTGATGTCAGCCTCGTATCAAATGACGTGTGCTGACCTCAGGTCACAGAGTTTGCCTTAATAGCCGGTAATTACCATAGCTGGACTGATGTCATCACAGCTCCATTACATTTCACTGAGACCCCTTTCTATTAAACTACTCCACAAAGTGCAGGTTTAGAACATTTCGTTGCAGCTAAAATGTGTTGTAGCTCAGAAAGAGTTTGAGATGAAATGTTTAAATTATCATGAGCGATCAAGTTGTAGGTTAATTGTTTGACTCACTTGTGCAAAAACTCAATGATCTTGTCTTTACTCCGGAGGTGTGGCAGCGTGAACTTCTCCAGTCCTTTCTCGAAGTACTTCACAGTAGGGAAGCCAGAGATCTTGAAACGTTCCCCCACAGCCTTGTGCACTGTGGTGTCCACTGCTGCCAGCACACCCGGACTCTGAGAAGATGAAGTTTACTCAGGTTGGACGTAATACCAACTACAGATGTCCACACGTGCTGTGCTGCATTAGTTTCAGCAGCAGATAAAACAAGGAGGAGAAATATTAATATGTTCGGTCTTCAGGGCTCAGAGTGAGAGAGGCGCCAGTCCATCCATATTAGATAATGGGCAGCCTCTTCTCATTGACCTCCAGTGCCGGGCAGAGAGCCACGAGGAGAAGGTCCAAGCCTCGGTCTAAAGGGACACTCAGGGATGAGATAATTGCTACAGTCTCCAAGCAGGAGTTTTACAGGCGCTGGCCCTGGCTGGGGGAGGGCTACATTATCACACAGGATGGAACGACGGAGAGGAAAGATGAGAAACACACCTGACTAATCAGTGACACATGGAGACATGCAGCGCTTCAACACAACAGGAGGGACGGTACAGACGTGGAAACCAAACAGCGCTGTGCATCATGTGTGAAGAACATAAAAAAGCAAAACAGACCGCAGATGTGTAAGTGTCATGAAACTCACGTCAGCGCCTTTGTTGAGTATTTCAGCAGCTTCATCATATTCAGGTTTCATCTTCTTGCAGTGGCCACACCCTAAGAAAAGTAAACATCACAGAGAAGGCAGAGAAATAAAAACTGAAACAAAACAACTACAAGTTGAATAGAAATTAATTTATTCAGAATACATTAGTTTCTTATACCTGAGATCAAATCTTTTATTTTCTCAACCCTTTTGGAGGTGATTTGAAGTATTCAGCTGCAATAAACACTAACTAATGAGTAAGTTTGTTTAAAACAGCATGTACAATAAAAAAGCAGGAAGACAAAACGTGTGTTTAAAAGTAACTTGGACTGGCATGACCTGGCTGAGGACGTAGAGCGTCAGACATGGGGAGTGGTTCACTGCTGAAGAGACTCCTGTGAATGTGGGTGTGTGAGGATGCAAAAGCTTTTTGGTCTTCAGACATAATAAATATATAGTTGTTTCAGCAGTGTGGAGGAGCTTCCAGCACTGCTTGCACACATCCATGAGACAAAACTGGTACAGTTCCAAACCTGCTAAATTGTCCTTGTCACAACAGTTCAGGGATCCCTTTCTTCACTATACACTGCACGCTGGCACAGGCTATAAATCAAGTGCAATATGGCTCATGAAAAGAAGCTGCTTCTCCTCAGTCGCTGCGGTGTGCGATCATGTAGATTGTGCCAAAGCTTCACAGAGAAACACACTGACTAGTGGGACTTTGTTTGACCCTTCAAAGTGATGAGTAAGAGAAATGTCGGTCCTGTGCTCTCTGCATCAGCCTCCTCAAACAAAACAGCTGGTGCATCAGGGTCAGTGTATAAATAAATGTGTGTGTGTGTGTGTGTGTGTGTGTAGGGGGCTGCAGAAACACATTGAAATATTGCTGATTCAGACTGAGCGAGGGGGAGAGGAGCATGGCACTGAGCGAGAGATAGAGAGAGAGAAACTAGCTGTGATAAAAACAGATATAACCTGATGTGGAAAAGGGCTTGTGTTCCTTGGATGTTAGGGTGTTGTAGGGGGTAAAAATCATCTTCTCTTGGTTGCCTGTACTAAACGGAGCCAGTGACTACTGGCTAAGTGACCAGTCAGGAAAAAGGCTGATCTAATAACATCCTGATGCACCAGCGGCTGACAAACATTTAGGACCCCTGTGTCGTCATTTACTGCAGCTCACCACTTTGCTGTCCTCTCTCTTTAACCACCGCCAGCAGATACAGATTTATGGTCTGGCTCACTCCAGATTACAATACATTCAGTCGGAGGCTTTGCTGTCGCTGTTGGGTCAGCATCTAAACAAGCCAAGTTGAGTGCTGCTCAGAGGAACGAGGGGGGATCGGCCTCGCTGAGAGCTGGACAGAAATGCAAGCTGATGGTGGCGGTTGGAGGACCATTAATCTCACTCTGACAGCACCGCCATTAAGAAAATGCATTGATGCGGGACGACTGGCCACCCGTGTGTGTGTGTGTGTGTGTGTGTGTGTGTCAGATGGAACAATATATGATGCAATTGTGTGCAATAAGTGTGTGTGTCACGGTATAAAATATATGTAAAAATATGTATCATCATGGGTCAGGTGTGTCCAGATATTTGTGTGTGTGCACGCGTGTGCGATAAAATGATCTGATGCAGCTTATTCCAGCCTGGTGCCCTTGTTTCAAGTGTGTGGGTGAGTGGCTGCTGTTGCTGGGGAGTTAAGTGTGGGACGTCTGTAAGGTGATGCCACTGCATCACGACCGAGAGAACTGATTCCTGCTCCACATCCAATTTGTGTGTAGACAGACAAACCTGACTTTGTGCCTCAGTTTAAATACTGACGGGAAAGTCATCTCTGCAGCTTTGATAGTGCGGGTGAGCTGTGATCCAACAGTTTCACATTCTGGTTTGAACTGAGGAATGCATTTGCTGCTGTGCCATCTCAGAAAGTTCTGTGAGAGCATGTTTCAAGAACTGATCCTTGCCAAATTGATGCTTTAATTTCAAAAAAATGACTGGACTCCTTTAGCAACATGCACAATCTGCTTAACAGGAAAGACAAGGCAGAAAGAATCGAAGGACTGATAAAATGTGGCATGTTTACAAAGTTCTGGGTAAAAACGTCAGTGTTGCGCATGAATGGAAATGACAGACACGCTTATGTGAACCACATGGTGACAAATCAACAGAATGACTTATATTATGTGTGTGTGAGAGAGAATAGAGAGAGGGAGAGAGAGAAAGTGAGAATGAGAGAGAGAGAGAGAGAGAGAGAGAGAGATCCTCAAGGCTGTTTTTTAATTTCAAGGCTTTCTGACAGTAATTATTGATTTGTGTTGCGTGTGACTAAGTAAAAGCTCCAGCTGAGAGTTCTGTGACCGACTGCAGTGTACAGCAGGAAGGAATGTGGAGCTGTGGTGACGCGCTGCAGAATAACGTTTATAAGTCAAACTTCATTTTCATCTTTGATGCCTTTCTGGAGGTGTGAGGAAGGCTGAAGGACACAATATCACACTCAGTAAATCTCTTGAAATGCTCATAAATGAACAAAATGAAAAGTGTTCAGAATCCATCTACTACCTCTTTGCTGCAGGCTGTTAATATTTCCATGTGTGTTGATTTTTCACAAATGCTTTTATAAACCTGGGACCTGTTCCAAAAGCAGGTTTAGTGAAAAGTTGTTTAATCCTGAAATGAAGAGACACTGCTTATTTATCAAATCTGTTTTCATGTAAATAGACAGAAATCAAACCAAACGTTTCCTATGTCTGAATTTGGTTCATCAGTAACCTGCAAGAAGAAAAATCCTGCAGTTTTCCTCATTTCAGGAGCAAATAACACAGGGTTTTTACTAAACCTGCTTTCTGGAACAGGGCCCTGGTGAGTGAAAAGAACTTACAGGGAGCGTAGAACATCACCAGGGCTGAGGGATGATCCTCCATGAAGCCGTCGAAGGATTCGTCCGTCAGGTGAAAGACTGATGTATCTGTCTCTGACCACGGCACCTCAGGGGTCTTCGGCTGTGCGGGTTGAGGGCTGAAACAGGAAACAAAGAGCATATTTTTCATATTTAGAAAAGAATAGTTGGACATGGTCCAGCTGCTGTACAATCTAAATTAGACACAGATGTGGGGCTGCACGCCAACCAACACGTCACACACATACATCTGGACTGAGGCAACCACGCCTCATGACATCACAGCGCTGCACTGCCAATAATGAGTGGCGATATAAACAAGTGCACACTCCCTGTACTTTGGCACACACAAGTGCACACTTAAAAACACACGCATGCTGCTGACCCGATGCTCCAGCTCCATGAAGCTCCAGTGAAAAGATTTCCTCTGATACAACAATTTAACTGTGAGAGTCAGAAGAAGCCGGCGTAGATATTTTTAGTGGCTGAAAGGAAAAAAGGAACCATGTCCACTGCAAATTGTGGAAACAGCTAGATCCAGAAGCTCCTCCCCCTCCGGACAGAGAGGACAATGAAAACATTTGATGTTTTGTACATTTTATCAGTGACCATAACTTTTCCTGTCAGCTGAAGCTCTGCTGCAGCTGATGAGGATCCCCAACAAATAAATCAAGTTGGGATCCGCGTCAGAAAGATGCAAGGTACATGAGCACGTATTACAATGTGGCTATCACATTCTGACCTTCAAACATCATCATGTTTCCTGCCACTGTGATGAGGTGAAAACGGTCAAAAAATACACAATGCAGAGAAGAAAAACTAACAAGGATCTGTACAGAGACGTATTCAAAATGTGGGAGGCATAGAGAGGGAGATAAGTGAGGAGACAAAATTAAGCAAATCTACAGTGCTGCAGAAATGAGCACAATGGACTTAAAAAGAACAGACTGGAAGAACCTTAACACTGCAGGAACACGTTCAGCTTTTCATCAGCTGTGACTCTGACACATCAAGCTGCAGATGCGAGGCAGCTTTCAGGGAGAAAACCAATGTTTGATAGTTGAACTGACCCAATGTGAACACAGGGGGTGTCATCACATGCAGGACTGTCGTATTTAGAATATACTGTACTGTACGTTACACTGAACACCAGCCTGCTACAGTACACTGTGAGACAGCAAAGCAGGGAAAACTGAGGGCAGAGAAAGCGCTTGTTATGCTTCTGTGCTAAAGAGGCGAAAGTTGGAATACATCCTCTGCCTGTCTCGCTCTGTTTCCTCGCTCTCTGCCCTCTGGCTGCAGCCCAGTGGACAGTTGAGGCTTTCCTGCCAGGTTGTTAATGCGAGTGGAAGAAAAAAATAAAATAGATGTAAGAGGAAGGGAGGCAGCGGGGGATTACAGGCTGAGAGTGTGAGCTGCGTGGAGACAAGTAGCAGGAGGAGGTGTGAGATGGATCCAGAGACACAGCGGTATGTATGTGCCAGACGTTCAACAGTGTGACATAGTCTGATCACCTTTCATCGTTCAAAGCATAATTTTAGCAGAAGCAGCCTGATTAATGTAGGAGCAACAGACTGAATGAGATGAGAATTTGATTGGAAGCATTTGATCCCATCTGGAAAACAATTGAACAAGAGATTGAAGAGTTTAACGAGTCAAATGATGTTTTTTCACATTCGCTTTCACAGACGTAATCATACTCACTTCTTCATCCAGTCTGCGATGTCCTTGGCTGTGGCTCCATAGTTCTCATAGTGGTAGAGGAATTTCCCCTTCCTGAAACACAGAGAACAAGATGACTTCCATCCATGCCCAACTGCCACAAATTGCACACTGACGGATCCTCTTAAATGTGACAGCTTATTACATCTACTACATCTATCACAGCTCTATGTATATGGAGCTTAAAACCTGCAATTGAAGCGATTTGATTAGTGACAGGGACCACCTGGACTGTCTGTGCTGCTGTGAAGTTCACCAGAAACTTGGAATGTCCAAGGTGTTTAACGTGTTCTAAGATATTTTTAAAAAAGTGAAACGGTTAACTACAAAACTACTAGTTTTCTAGTTAACCGTTTCACTTTTGTTTGTTTAATCGACCGAAAACTGGCTTGTCAGTGAGATTTCTCAACCTGCGGTACTGAACAGCTAATAGACCTTGAACACAAGGTCAAATGCAGCAGTAACTCTAGTGGCTTGAGAATGTTGTACCTAAAATGATCAGCCGCTGCATAAGTGAGGGGCTTGTTCCAGAAGTCGGTGGGCTCAGATGGCCATTTGCAATCACTGCGCTCACACTCACACACACGCTAACAACAGAGACACTTAATCGGTCCCAGTCTAATTAAAAGACCAGGCTGTAAATGAAATAGTGTTTAATGTGGTAAATGGGACAGTAAAGCTGGTGTGGGAGGAATAAAAATCAGAGAAAAAAGCAGGAGCGACAGCAGCAGCAGCACACAAGAGCAAGAACAGAAATGAAGACGAGTAAGAAACTTTACTCTGTGTGTGGGTTTGATCTTTGCAAATATTCAAAGGACACTAGAGGCTAAATTCATTTCCCACTGCAGCCATCACTGATGAATGAATCAATGAGACAAAGAGGTCAGGAGTAATCAGCCAATCACATGCTTCACTTTAACAGTCAAAATTTGCAGAGAAAATTTTGAAATTATGTGCAATGATTTGAGGTTTATAGCTGCGGATGCATCATTCAATCTTTCCTTAGGCATATTCATTATTAAAGAATGTGGAATCAGAAGGCTCTTGCAAATAAAAGTTCACTGAAATGTTTCACTGAAAGTGTATGCTGAAACAGGACTGGAAGAGAAAAGGCGGCTCAATGAGGCAGCTGTGTGTGGCACCACAGCGTGGCTCGAGTCGTGTTAAAACAAGTTAAAAACAAGTCTGATGTCAGATCAGACTTCTGAGAGGAGAAAGAACCAACCACACAGCACCAGTCCCACTGCTGCCATCTCTCAGGTGAACAAACATCCCAGATCCCCCTGACATGACCTTTTCAGAGGGAATACATTTGAAAAATGTGTATTCACTAAAAAGGAGAAGAGGGCTCTTCATCCACAACAAGCAGGGGGAGGTTGTGATCAGTGAAGGTCACCTTTTTAAGTCCTAAGTCAATCACGTCTGCTGTGGTTTACGAAGACTGGACGGGAACTTTGAAGTGGCGCTCTGATGCTCGGACCCGTTAGAAGTGATGGCTGAGCCTGAAGTGAGACAGACGAGGAGTCTACTTACTCAAAGTAGCAGAATGTTGGATAGCCTTTGACGTTGTATTCCTGCTTGAGGCCGTCAAACTCAGCTGGATGCACATTCATCCCCGCCAGCACCTTCAATAAATTCAGCGTGAAACAGGTTGTCAGGGACGTAAAGGAGGGTGACGAGAGTGAGAAAGCACTCTGAAGATCAGGAGCATGTTTGTCATCATCAGACGTCTGCTCAGTGAAACTATGACGGTATAGGTGCAGTGAATACAAATGACCCGGCAACAACGAAACAATATGTGACAGAACAACAAGGTTAGGTTTGACTGCTGAATACGTAAAACAATCTGTGATTGACGCTGCCATGTTATTTACCTTTCAGTAAATTAAATAACAGGAAAAATGATTGAATGAATAAAGAAAGAGCATTATTATACTTTGATGGAGCAGAATTGATGGTGTGATGTTTCCATGGTGGTGAACTTTCACACAGGCTACCAGCACTGAGGTGTAAAACAAGCTCTTCCTCCAACTGAAAGGTCAACGTCTGATAAAGAGGAACTTGTTATCCAGCCTGGCTGGTCCACAGCAGCACAGTGTCAGGAAGATGAAAGAAATCCATCCGATTTGTAGACTTGAATAGCGTCTGGCAAGTTCTGAATATCAAGTAAAAAAATTCTCAGGTTTTCTTACAAAATGATGCTCCCACTTTAAGATAAAATATTTTAACAAAGGACAGCCTGAGAGCATGAATTTAAATAATATGAGCCCTGTTACATGAGTAGTTCTCTATTCACTGCAACAATTTATTTTTGTTTCACTGTGGATATTGTTTGGTTTCTTTGCCCCTCTAATGATACTAAACTCTAATCTTTTAAGGGATTTGGCATCATTTAGGGGTTTGGTAAATCCTGATTTACGTTTTCTACTATTTTCAGACCAAACTCACTGATTGATACAGAAAATAATCAGCAGTGATTGATGATAAATAATCATTATATTATTTAGGATGCACCTGAGGCACACTGAGGACATGGGTTTCTGAGAAAGTGGTCACCAAAATGTAATAGCCACAGATGAAAGCAAAATGATTTGATATGGTAATCATTTTGATACAAGCTAAACCTAGCTCACATTAGCGAAGCATGTGGATGCAGAACATTCCCCTGCATGTCTCCTGAAAAGGCCATTTGTTACCAATGTTTGAAAAAAAGAAAACGCCTTCAGTGAAGAGTATTGACACAGAGGCAGCAGCGTTCCATCATAGCAGACAAAAACAGGAAGGAATGTCCTGGACAACAACAAGTGTTCTCTTCTTCATTTGACACCGTTCCTCAACATCCAACATCCTCAGCTCTGTCGAATCACTGAAGACAGTAAAAGTCAACAAATACCTGCTTTCATCTCGTTTGGCTCACCGTTATCTCAGCCTGACCAAATGCAACACACCCGTTTACACCTTCCTTTGCCCAAGGAGAGAGATGTGCTGCCATCCTGGCTGACCACCACTTCATCACTCAGCAGCGCTCACACTCCCGAAAAGCTCTGTTCAGTACAGGGAACTTCATTGGTCTTTTCTAGAGGAGGCTTACATGTTTATCTTTAATGAGAAGTTTGACAATTACATTAATTTCTTGCTCTGTGGTAGACAAACACCTGCCTACTTCCCCGTCCTCAGGCAGTAGCATCTCCTTGCTTTCATTGCTCATTCATCGGGTCTTTATGGACATAAAGCCTTTGTTTCCTGAGTGGCCTTTGCTTCTGCCTGTACCTCTGTATCTTTCTGGTGCTGCTGACACCCGTTCAACAGCTGGGAGGGTGTTGGTGTTGTTTAACTGCCTGCCTGAGCTGACAAGTGGGAGCCAGCTATGGAAACAGAAGGTAAAGTAAGTAAACACAAAGCCTGGGCAGGCTAACGTGGCATTTAATCTACAAGGAGTTTGTAAACTTCAGCTTGTGGCTATGTGTAACAGTAACAAAGCCTGAATGTGGAGCATAGCTCTGTCTACCTCTGGTTTGTTCCACAATTCAAGATTAATTTCAAATGACCACAGCTTTCTTATATTTCACATCAATGAAATTATCATTCTTCATTTGCCCTCAGATGACGCATCATCCTTTTTACTGCTGCAGCTCTGTGGAGCCTTAGTACTTTTCATGAACTGGTCCTTCCTCTTTTATTAGTTTAATGATGGTATAAAAATGTATTTATGTTTGTAATGTATTCAATTTATGGTGTTTATCTACTCTGGGGGTTTGTATTCTGAAGCACCAAATCAGTACTTTGGTGGAAGAACGTTAACGTTAACCTTAAATTTCACTGAGTTACTGATCAGAAGCAGGCACAGCACCATAAAATCATTCAGACCAGACTGCTAGGCTGGATTTCTGCGATGCATGCGATTGATGCAAATCAAAATACAGATTATTTAGACAAGCAGAGACATACGGAGGTCTGGTTTCTTACGCTGCTGAAAAAAAAAAACCTCTGGAGTGAGAACGGCTGATGAAAAAAGAATTGTTATTCTTTTTCAGATTTCAAACACACACACACACACACACACACACACACACACACACACACACACACACACAGAGGACATCTGCATATCAGACGCAGTTAATGCAGTAAGTATGGGGAGAAGAAACTAAACTTACATATCTTCCCTTTGTCTCTGTAGCTGCCTGCTGGAAGATGGGCTGCATTCTTTTGCACACGCCACACCCTGCAACCAAATTAAAAGGGAATCATCACAGTTGCCAAACCATGTTTTAACAGCATCAATGTGGCTGTCAGCAGATGTCTCATCATCTCCCAGGGGAGACTGTTTTTACTGGGGGTGGGAGGGCAACAACAGCTCGCTACGCCGGGTTTACTGTGACAAGCATTGTACCGAAGAAAACACATCAGGAAATCCACAAGAAGCTAAGATTATGGCAACTGACAGTTCTGGTCTTGATTAAAACTGTAAACATACAACATTTGGGGCAGACAACATGAATTAATTAATTCCATAATGAATCCATTAGTAATCGACTGAAATTATTCCCCAAATATTTTGTTAATCTATAAATCCATTTCGTTTTGTTTTGAAAGTACTTAAGTCTAAATTTTCTGACTGAAGCTTCTTAAATGCTGATCATTTCTGGTTTCTTTGCTCCTCTAATGAACTGATTATCTCTGGTTTGTGGCCAAAACAAGACCTTTGAGGATGACGTCATTCTACATCATTTTATGGACCAAACAACTAATTAATTTATTGTTTAACCCCGGGATTGCCAGCGATATATTTGCACTAATGTACTTTGGATGATGGTATTTGCGCAACTATTCATCTATTCTGTATAACTATTCATCAGACTCCTCAACGTTGAGGTCAGACATGTCAATACGGTAATCCCACTTGCTCAGTTACTGGAAGTTGGCGAATCATTACCGTAATGACAGCAACTTGGCTGTGAAGTGCAACTTATCAACTTTCAGGAATCAACGGACGTTTTCTCCTTCTCCTAGCTCCTTCTTCACACTAGGCAGAGGAACTGAATGCAACTTCTCAGCTTTCAGGATTCGTTTGACATTTTCACAAATAGTCATATAATTACGGTACTCCAGAGTATGTTAGCGTGAATATGTCACAGGTGATACCATCTGGCTTCAAGCTTTAATGGACAAAATGATGGCTATAATGTAGAAAAACCTACTGCAGAACGGACAATGGCAGTTTCACCCATTTACTGATGTGATTCACATGTTTTCTTCACATTAGCAGTCTGGCAAGAAGTCTTATCATAAAATGGACTCACATGGTGCATAGAACATCATGAGGAGCGGCCTCTCCTCTTTCTTCATGAGCCTCCTGAAGTCCTTGAAGGTGAACAGTAAGAAAAGGTGGATGATAACAATATCTTGATGAACAAAAGGCAAGTAGAGTGTGTCCAGGAGTAAAGCTTGAGGTCAGAAGGATTTCTTTGCTCCACAACATCTTCTTGTAGAGGTTTGTAGAGGTTTATGATGCCTAAACACATTGTCACCATCATCTTTGCTTCTTCAGCAGAATGTGAGTAATTTGCACAGTCATCACACTGAAAGAATAATTGGATAGCAGCAGGTAGCTCTTTCTCATCATCGCCTTCTTGAATTTTTTATTTTGCAGCACAATTTTTTGTGAACCCCCCCCACAAGCCTCCAGGCAGGAGCGACGATAGCAGACAGGACTGGTGTTCAATTACTGCACTCTCAAACTACTGCACGAGTGTCTGTTGTCGAACAGCTCATCAGATATGATGAGGTTATTGAGGTTCTGTGCTAAGAAGTGGACATGCTGCTGTGTCAGCTTCAGAGGCTGATCAAACCCTTCAAACCATGTAGAACAAGAAGTCAAAATCACTGGAACTCACACGTACTCAACACTGCAGCAGGAGCTTATGTGTGCGTGTGTGAGAACCCACCTTCTCTGTTTCTATGTGGACCACATCCTTTGCCTCGGGGTTTTCCTCCCACAGCGGGGGCCCTGAAGGGTCCTTCAGGAAGGCTACCATCGACTGAATAGAGGAAGAAAGGGACAGTTTAAGAGGGATGACGCATTTGCAGCATACAGCAAACCGACAAACTCTCACAATGATCTTGTGAAAAACACGACTGTAGGAATGTAGGGAACAGCTAATTCTAGTCGTGTCAATCTTCAGGCTCTTACAGATGAGCATGTTTGCGTATCCAAGCTGCTGCAGCACATCCTGTAGATAGAATATATGTCTGTGGAAGCATCAGCAGGGATTATGTCAAGACTTCAGTCTCGTCAACTTAAAGCAAAAGCATCAGTGGAAGTTAATAGCATATTTCAGAGAATCCTTTTGCGAATCTAGAAAAATATTTAACCCTTGTAACACAGACGGTATCGCTAATACATGCGCAAGCATACTTTGGAGTACCATCAAAACGAACGAATATTGAAATCTGACCGACCTGGCGTGAAGAAGGAGCTGGAAGAGGGAGAAAATGTCAGTCGGTTCCTGAAAGTTGAGAAGATGCACTTCACAGCCAGGTTGCTGTCATTACGGTAATGATTCGCTGGCACAGCAACATGGCTGTTTTCTCAGCTCAACTTTCAGGAACCAATCAATGTTTTCTCCTTCTTCTGACTCTTTCTTCACACTGGGTAGGGGAACTGAGAACAACTTCTCAGCTTTCAGGAAAGCAGGTTTCCGACAGCTCAAATAGTCACGTAATTACGGTACTCCAAAGTTTGCTAGCACGATGTTCAAGGCTTAAGAAGTGGAATCTTTCATACATCTTACAAATTCAGCCAGTCCACCTTCATCAGCTGCCACCTGCTACAGTTTAATAATCGATTATTACAGTTTCTGCATGGAGTAGCACTAAACTGCCAGCAGGAACAGCCGGGCGGACTGCAGTGGACCACTAACCTTGAAGGTAGCCGGCCTGTTGTATTCTGTGTGGAACGTCCCATCTCTGCAAAACACAGCGTGCACAGCCATAGTCATAAACACGTACACTGGGAGTGTGGTGGTATGTCAGTTGTGGAAGAAGTGGACAGGAGCTGGAAAGTGTCTGACTGCCAGCTGATTGTCTGGTTACTCACTTGTAATGCAGCAGCTCTGTCCCACGACTTTTAGAACTCGGATCCACCTTCACTTTCTTACACAGCTTACGGCCCTCTGATTCACTGAGAAAAGACGGTGAAATGAAAACATTTCAACAAGAATAACCACCAAATCGTACGTTAATATTTTCACCAGTGTTCGTCTAAGTATGATTCCTCATACCGTTACCTGTTTTCAAATTTATATAAACATTTTGTAAATGTATTAATCAATCATTAATAATACTTTTATTGTCCATAACAAAACACTTACGTACATCTGATCATGTGACATAAAATATTGCATACTTTCTTTAAATATGCCTCAGCTGTGTGTACACATGAACTGTGCAGCATGTAAACATGCAGACATTCCCTGTTATGTTGTTTATTTCTGTAATTGAACAAAGCCCCTTTTATTCTGAAAGCAAACAAACATGCATCAACCACCTATGCATGCATCAGATAACAATGAGACACATGGGGGAAACGTTCTGGAATACCGAATGCATTAATGTGTCGAGACAGGGACGGAGAGATATTTGTCCTGGAGAGCAGATACATGATATAACACAAAGTAAATGAGGTGGAATTGAATTCTACCTGCAGGGAGCAGAGGCGGCCAGACACATGTTCAGTCTGGAGGATGAGTAAATCTGTGTGCACGTTTTGGCAGAAGTAATGTCTCTGTGATCACATTCATATTTTGTCAACATGAGGGCAGATGGTGTCAGCCTGGGCAGGTGTGACCTGGACAATACGCAGTCATCTCATTTATAACCAGTCTGCTGCTTCTAACACTTGAACCACTGCCACCAGTGAATAATGCTCAAATGGGGAATTCCAACATCAAATACGTCAGCAATGACCGAGCTTTCAAAAGTCTTATCCAAACAGAACTTTCCAAACCAGTCCGTACTCTAAACACTCAACCTAGCATTTTTGCTGATGGAACAAGCTATCAGCTAAATCTGCTCCATCATCATCATGTGGATTAATTTAGATCCAGACTAAAAAGGTCTGTAATCTGTGAGAACATCCTCATCATATTTAGCGACCAGCAATCCAACTAAATAGTTATATCCAAGCTAGCTCATCCAAGTCTCACAATTAATTCTTGAAAAGTTTAAATAACTGGGTACACACCAGCATAATAGACTCACACCCAACCTCCAGACACAGCAGAAGTAACTCAGAACAACAGGCGGCGTGCCACCATAACCCCGAAGCTGTTTGTAAGAACAGATCATGAAAATCAGAGTAAAAATTGACACTAGAAGACTGGTACACTAATCTTCATTTCAGAGAAAATGAGGTGATGAGTGGCAGTCCATCAGTGTTGTGTGTTTTCATTCCTGTAGGAAAGTCACGGGATGAGGCAGTGGCAACACTGCAATCCTACAATGAGCTGGTGCTCTAGCTGGTGAAGAAGGTTTGTGGCAATATATCAAGTTTTTCAACATTTTTTCAATGAGCAGAAAGTGAGCAGGAGTAGCTCAAAATAAATAGCAATAGCTAGTCCACCTGTGAACCACAGACTGGGACTAGATAGGTGAGCCCCATGACATACTGGTACAGGCCTAGATAGTTAGCTAGCAAGTTAGATAGACAGTCTAGTGTTGGTGTTCAAGGTGTCTCTTTTTCAATGCATAACTCAAGTCCAGACCACAGACACCAGCTGTTGCCAGCTCGCAGCTGATTGGTCAGAATGATGATGTGCCACCATTATCAGCGACTGAACAGGCACAATCCTCTGCAGACTCTAACACCGACCAGCAACGAGGAGAACGGGACGGTTCAGCTGCAGCTCATCTTTGGTCTGGACTGGACTTGTCTTCCTCTATCCTCTTTCCACATCCATACACCCATCCTGTGCAGGGTCGCTTGGAGCATTTAGTTTAATCAATTGAGTCTCTGTGAGACCAATATGAGATTCACCATGAGGAGGACGAACGCCCAACATGCTATTTAATCACTATTCCTCAACGATGTGGGCTCTGCTGCTCCCATTGATAAAGACAGGTCCATGGATTTCACTAGATTCATTGTGCAATCTACATTTCCATAGGAATGAGAGCAGGGCAGCGCAGTCCTGCATGAGATCATCCCACCATCCCTCCGGTGGATCCCAGTTGGCCAACATTGAGGTCCCTGTCATCTGCTCACAGCATGTCATTCTGGCCTTGGTGGCCCTCTTCTTTGGCAGCGCTGACCATTCTCACGCAGCGATATGCACTCTACTCTCTTGCTCCTTCTGTCCACCGTGAGCTCCGAGCCGGAGCTTGAATTTGGAGCTGGTCCATTTGAGACGGTGCAGACATGTGCCAAATAGCACAATGCTGCGCTACAGAAGCTGGCACCGGATGCTTGTGTGCTGCAGTGATGATCCCAGCTCATTCTCGCTCCCCTGGCAGGAATCTGGCTCAGGATAAATCTCTCCTTAGCATTAGCACACTATAGCACACTGGAGGCGCTGGGGAGACTAGAGAGAGATGATAGCATATTCTCTCAGAGTTAAAAAAGTAAAGATGACAAGTATCACAGACTGTCTTTAAAGTGATAAGCTCGATAGAGATTGTGGATGTTACAGTGAGCGCTACAGCAGGAGTCAAACGGGACTTGCTGTCTTCCTCGCTCTTCTGTTCTAAATACATTCTTCTTGGTTTACGCGTCTGCTGCGTTGACAGGTCGGAAAAGAGATTTGTAAAAAAGAAAGTAGGGAAGGGAAGGGCAGAAAACAACCCGTTGAAGTTGGGGCTCTCAGGAACACATCAGGTGTTGTGCTTTGAGAATCAACAATGGTTCATGTGTCTGGGGTATATTCAGCTGACATAACAGATAGATGTGCTCCACACCGTCACTTGTCATTCTTTTGCAATTTCAATGTGATTCAGGTCATACCTCTCTTTTTTAATGATGCGCTTTATGTTGGAAAAAATGGATAACATTTTGAATTAAAGCTGCCTTTGCCTTTTAGCCTGTATTTTTGTCAACTAGTATCTACTCTACATCACTGTAAATGAGCAGTCTGCCCTTATTGATTTTCAATAAAGAATTTATTCTTTCATTCTTTTTCCATTAAATGATCAATTAATTATTCTTCAAAATGTTGTGAAAGAGTGAAAATACCCTACGGGACATTTTGGTTGATTTGCCTTATTTGTTATTAGTCCCAAGTTCAGAAATATTAAATTCACAGTCAACCAAAAGAGGGCAATTAATGACTACTTGTTACTAATTACTTGTTAAACTGACTCTTTCCTTCCCTCTAGTGCATGATACACTACTCCAATACCTTTCATGAGCCCACACCAGGTAACCCTGCCAGAATACATGTCACTTCATGTGGATGGCTTCAGATACAAAATCCTTGTCGTGGCCCAGGGTCAGACATGCAGCAGGAATGTACAGAAATTTGGTGTTACTCACTTTTACACTTAGACCGATTTCTCTCTTTTTCTTTACAAAAATGCAGAAAACTATACAGAGGATTGGCTACACAGAACCAGCAAACCAAAGCCATTTACAAGCCAGTGATAACATATAAATTGTGCTGATGGATGACGGCAGAGACTTTACGAGGAGGAATAAATTGCTGTGCTTTTATGGCTGCCTTCAGAAACAGCTTTTCACAATAGAGGCCACCATGTTGAATAGCACTTCTTGTTCACATTACTTACCCACAGTTGACCCAAGCAATAGTCCCCTGGCCCTTGACTGTCTGGGCCACATCTGACAGGAGTTTCAGGTGGGAGTCCCCTGATGTAGCTATCAACGAAGAGTGAAAAGTCTTGTTAACGAAGCTTAGAACAACACAGAGATACAGGAAACAGAGGACACAGTCACGTCAAACACAGTGGGGAGGAATTGAGTTACAGTGGAGGTCTTTGCTTCTCCCTAAGTGATGAAGAAAGAGATGAGTGACTTTTGGGTTGGAGGGAGATGGAGGAGGTAATACTTTTCACTGGATGGGCTCGGGGAGGGAGCTTACATTACATCGTCTTTCAGCATCTTACAATAGTGTGACTAAGCAGGAGATGGGAGGATTATTCGGTGACACAAAGACACTGTAACTCCTGAAGCACACTAGCTTTTCAGCAGTTGGGGCGGGGGGTAGAGGGACAGCACATTGGCAATGTTAAAGTACAGTTTGTTTCTGCAGAATGCTGCTTCCTGACACATTCCTCTGAGTCACACTGAACATCGACTTCAAGCTCATTCAAAAACAACATGGAAAGTTCATGACCACCAGAGACTTGCACAATCCATCGCGCCCAGGAAAATTCTGTAGTTTGATTTCTGCGTTGGGAAAGACAAACTAGTGCATAATAAACAGTGACGTTAATGGCAGAGTAGACTCATTAGAGGAAAATAAGCTCTGTGCCCCAAACATTGTGCAACACAATATACAGAAACTAAAAGGGTTTTATTCAGCTCATAAAGCGCTGCGCAGGCAAAAGCTATATTTAGACTTTGAGGGCACTGCTGTGACTCCCTAGGGGTCCAGCCTCACACCGACCATTACTTTGTAATCTTGTCTGGTACAAGAGGCGAGTATACACTGGTTTCTTATCTGTCTGATGGAGATTCACCATATCAGAGAAGGTGAGGAACACTCACTGTTTACATGATGTAACTGTTAGTGGGGAGATCGTTATCAGATATGGAAATGGAGGGAGTGAAGTCGGCACAGGAGGGAAATGTTGAGGAATGTTTGCATTGCGCTGCAGCCAGAGATCAATTAAAGGCCCAGCTGGATGTGTCGATCACTGAAGCAGTGATTGTGGCTGCTGTGGACCATGAATTATGAATGTGTGTGTGTGCACTGCTTACTGAAGAACAGAGGACTCATTTGAATGGATACATTACATTCACACAGCAGCTCTTGCTGTTAGCCTGCTGAGTGCAATCTTCCTCTTCTCTGAAATATGCAAAATCAAATGGAATTATTCTGGCCTGTAAGAGTGTATGACTGTATTAAGTGTTTAGTTCCCAGTTAATGCCTACTTGAATTCTGTAAGACATCTATTTCCAAGTTCCCACATTGTACATATTTTGTTAATTAATAATGTCTGGGAGCATCGTTAAATTGAATTCCAGCTCAACAGACATGAATTAATTCAGCTGGCTGATCTGACCTGTCTTAGTGTAGAGCACCAGGACATTTGTTCTCGTCCTGAGCAGCTTCTTGAAGTCTTTGTGGTCGCTGACCTTCTCTATGAGAGGGGACACCTTCACTGCTTGCAGCACCGGTAGCAGCCATACCTGGCAAAAACACACACACACACACACACACACACACACACACACACACACACACACACACACACACACACACACACACACACACACACACACACACACACACACACACACACAAAAAAACACACACACACACACACACACACAAACAAACACAAAC
>CAAKHB010005933.1:0-21218 GCA_901007665.1 Aeoliscus strigatus | reverse complement strand
TGAGACGGGGGAATTTCTGGACCCAAATGCAACACACCGGAGACAACGTTTCCAAAAAACAGGAAGTTTATTGGTAGCTGGGCAATGTGAAAGGGGGACGGGTAGAACACAACAAACTCTCGTAACTAAGTCTTCTTCAGTCTTCCTAAGGAGGGAACTCAAACAAACTGGCGTAACGAAAGTCTCTTCAGCAAATAACACAGGTAACTTAGAGCGGTCTCAACAAAAATCTCTTCAGTCTTCTTAAGGCGGGAACTCAAACAAACCGTCGTAACAAAAGTCTCTTCAGCAGGGCTTCACGAAGCAACAGGTAGCAGGGACAGGAGCAGACAGCCAGCAGCGGGAGACAGGATCTGGAAGACAGGCAGCATGAGCAATAATCTGGCAAAGACAAGCAGGAGAGGCTTTAACACCTCTGAGAGGGACAGGTGTGGGTAGTTGAGGCTGATTGAGAGGAGATGGCTGGGAGTGGCAAGGGGTGATGCGTTCAGGGGAAGAGGGAGAAACCAGTGCCGCCGGCAATCCATGACAGCACTTGTGTTTGCAAAGCAGCATATTCACATCTCTGTTCGGATCACTTGCCAATTCCTTTTCGTTACGATGCACAAAACGAAACCCAAAATATGCAGCCGACGTAAAAGTCTCCTAGCGAGGATTTAACTGTGTGTACATTGCATTCTGATGTGTGTTCAATCAGAGAAAGGGTGATGCCACTGTGCCATCATTTGTCAACCGCATCCCAAGCGCTGATACTCCGCCTACGTTAGTAAGAACCAACAAGTTCACCTCTGGGTTCCAGAGTATTGTGGAGGCATACGGGGTGGGGGACTATCGTGAGGTTAGCCCAGGTAAGACCCCACTTTTTGTGAGTAAAGAAAAAAACAAAACATTGTTAGGTTTAGGTGAGTTGTCTTTACTACATTTAATATTTTTCCAATCGGCAGCTCCCTACACCATCATCACGTTCCCCTTTCTGTTCGCCGTGATGTTTGGTGACCTCGGACACGGCACGGTTATGAGCCTGTTCGCACTCTGGATGGTGCTGACAGAGAAAACGCAAAAGAAAAAGCGCTCCAGTAATGAGGTAAGGATGGATTTTTTGACTTTAATTCTATTCAATTCGATCCAAAAAACGCTATTCGTCCCCTGGGGGCAATGCAAGGAACACGGATAGAGCAACACAAAAACAAATGAACAAATCAGGATGAACAAGAATAAATTAATACATTATTTGACAGTGCAGCAATACTGCAATACTACCCCAACCATGGAAGTAATTTAGTTATTTTGGCCATTTATTTCTTGTCTGTCAGACACTTTACACAAAAAAACGGCACACTTCTGCTAAACTTCCATGTAAAACAGAAAATTAAATTAAATTGAATTTATACATTTTAACTGGAACCTCCCCCAAGACGTTTGCGTGGCTACAGCTTGTCGTGATGTTCAACTACTTTTGCGTGATCAGAAACAAACAACTACGCCAATGATGGCATAAACGTACGTTCCCTGCTCCAGTTGTACCTGAGTTGGTGTCTTTGTGTCCCCTCAGATATGGATGATGTTTTTCAACGGGCGGTACATCATCCTGATGATGGGGCTTTTCTCTGTCTACACCGGGCTCATTTACAACGACTGCTTCTCCAAGTCTCTGAATATATTTGGCTCCGGGTGGAGCGTCAAAGCGATGTTCACGAATCAGCAGTGGACGTACGTTCTGATAACAAATACAGTGCTTTTCATGTGTTTTATAACTTGTCTAATTTATGCTTCTTGTTTTTTTTTTTACACATCTCAGAAACAAAACCCTTCAAACAAACGCTTTGCTGGCATTAGACCCAAATGTCAGCGGTGTTTTCAGCGGACCGTACCCGTTTGGCATTGACCCCGTGAGTAAATGCGGTCTGATTGTTGCCTCCAGCCATGAAACACAAGTCCGGTCGTTCTCGATCAATGAGAGGCTTTTTTTTTAATCACACAGATCTGGAACATGGCAGTGAACCGTCTGTCCTTCCTGAATTCCTACAAGATGAAGATGTCGGTTGTCATCGGGGTCATCCACATGAGCTTTGGCGTGGTGCTGAGTGTCTTCAATCACTTGTGAGTGACTTGCGCTGCGGCTCCAGCAGTGATCGACCACTGTCAGTGCTTTCAAGCATTCAACTGAAAAGTCCAGATGCTTCGTGGTTTTTCCACAGGAGAGATACATCTTCATCAACGGCACTTTTTCTCTCTGTGTTCTAGTCACCGTCTTCTTATTCCCTCACTGTGCTCTCTCCACGCAGGCACTTCCAGCAGAAGTATAATGTCTATCTGCTGTTTCTTCCCGAGCTGCTCTTCCTGCTCTGTCTCTTTGGCTACCTGGTCTTCATGATTGTGTACAAGTGGCTGGCGTTCTGTGCTCGAGACTCCAGCCAGGCTCCCAGCATCCTCATCCACTTCATCAACATGTTCGTCATGCAGGGGAAGGACATCACTCCTCTGTACCCGGGCCAGGTGAGTTGCAAAGATCCCCATTCTCAGACTCATGATGACGATGAAGTCGGTTTGATAAAGGAACTGAAATGACTTCATAAATGACGGTTATGTCCCGATTCCACAGATGGGGCTGCAGATTTTCTTGGTTGTGATTGCCATGCTGTCAGTTCCTGTGCTGCTGGTGGGGAAACCGCTCTTCTTGTATTGGCTGTACCGTGGAGGCAAAGGCCTGCGCAGGCGCAGAGTAAGTCCAATGAACAAGAACGCAGTACATTCACGCAGTTTATGTCAATAAACATTTTATAATTAAGTTAATTGCTTTATACTACGCACAGTACAGCACAGAACCGTGTCCTCATACATCCATCATCGTAATGGAAAATTACCAGTAAACCCTTTAAACAGGATACAAAAAGAAACCGTAAAACCACAGCAAGACACACCAAGTATGCTCCGTTGTTGCTCCTTTGTCATTACTGTGTTTTTGTCCTCAGGGTTATGAGAGGGTGAGGCGCGCTAGTGAAGATGACAGTTCGGCAGCAACAGCATATGAAGACGATGAAGAAGAGGGACTTGATGAAGTAACCAGCAGGGATGCACTTCCCAAAGAGGTCAGAGATAGCTGCTGTAAGACAAAAAGTTTGTGTAATGTTTCAAAAAGGGAATGCAGCACATTTGATTCCCACTTCAGAAGTTTATTTTTTATATATAACCTATTACTAATATACTGAATTGTGAATTCCTTTGTGAATTTCTCTCGGGAGATAGATAAACTATCTGTCTATATATATTGGTGCAATTCTGGGGATAAAGGTAAACAACGTCACATTATATTTACTAGTTATCTGCAATAAATTGTTTTTAAAAATTGTATTTGCTCCAGTTCGATGTCATCGCAGGCCCAACATCGAAGGACAGACAATTCATGCCCACAATCACAACTACGGGCATGTAATAGTAGGCACCGGGGCACCGGGGCACCATGAGAGAACACACACAGGCACGGGCAGAGCAAGGATATAGAAGTTATTAACTTTTATTCAAATAAACTGAAGACATCAAAGCTCCTGACTGTGGCTCAAGTACTCTCACGTTACACCCCCAGCTGTGTCTCTTTGAAACAGGGAAAATGTACTTTTCTGACCTCCACTTTCAGTTGTTATTCTGTCCTAAGTGTGAATCTTTTTTACAGTTTGACTTTGCAGATGTGCTCCTGCACCAGGCAATCCACACCATTGAGTACTGCCTAGGCTGCATCTCCAACACAGCGTCCTACCTGCGCCTCTGGGCGCTCAGCTTGGCCCACGCGCGTAAGTGTCGTCAAATATTTGTGTGTCCCTTTTTTACTATGACTGGTTTATTGTTTATGAAAATGCTGCATTGCCTGTTTGGGTTTCAGAGCTTTCAGAAGTGCTGTGGGCCATGGTGATGCGTCTGGGTCTAAAGGTCACCACCAGAGTCGGTGTGGTGTTTTTGGTCCCTGTGTTTGGTGTGTTTGCTGTGCTGACCGTGTCCATCCTGCTGGTCATGGAAGGTTTGTCGGCGTTCCTTCATGCTCTCCGCCTCCACTGGTGAGTTTATTTTCATGACTTGTAGTTGAACAGTAGTGTGATTTCAGGCTTGTTAATGCCTCAAATGAAAGCCATTATAATGATTTCCTTTTCCTCTCTGAGAGACGTATTAAAGTTAAATCATATGACTGTGACTATTATATCTGAATTCAATAGATCATTTGAGAACATTGAGAACGAGAACATTGAACGAATGCGAACATTGGTAAGACAATTAGAAAGTTGTCTCGGATTGAGATTCACTCACGATAATTTGTTCAAAAATCAGTTGTTAATAATTACATTTTCTATCATTTTAAGACCATTTTAAATGGCCCCTGCAAGAGCAACTGACTTTTAATTCAGACTGATAAAAAAATGTAAATACAATGTATGCATACAATTCTCATACTGTCATTAAAGAGGACTTTTGCTTTCAGGGTGGAATTTCAGAACAAATTCTACCACGGGAATGGCATCAAGTTTGTTCCCTTCGACTTCTCACTCCTGCCCTCCGTTTTTGAGCAAGATGGTTTGCTTTAGGTGTGACTTCACAACTGGAAGGAGGTTGGAAACCTGACAATTGACACTGTGACAAGAAAAAAACCCTTCAAGACAATGGAAACTCACTGTTGTAGCAACGTTTTTCACCGTGACAATTTTTAAGATGTTATCGGCTGTGCTGACTGCCTTACTACTCTACCTAGCAAACCTCTGAATACACACAGGCGGAGAATTCTCGTTCCTGTTGTCGGTTTAGTTTTGCAGTTGAGAGACTGCTCAACACTTATCGTCACACCACTTAGTTGATTTCAGTTTCATTTGCATTGTGCTGTGCAAACTGTTTCCATATAATTTAGATGATATTTAAAAGAAACCATTATACAGTGCTTTTAATGTTCAATATGTTATAATACCTATTAAGAACCATATCAAGCATCTTGATGTAGTGCCATAGACACGATGAGGACGATTAGGGAATGCCTTTACCTTTTTTCAAACGTCTTGTGATAAGAGAAAAGGTGAGGCATCATACTAATACTGTATTTCGCTGATGCCGATGCCGATATTGATAAAAGCACTTTGCAGAAATGATTGTTCGAACGTTTTCACCGATGACTTGCAATGATGCCAAATGAAAATCTTAAACTGTTTGCTTATTTGCATATTTATTTATATCTCCCTTGTAACGTAGAAAGATAGCAAATTCTCCGTTTCTCTGATTATACTTATTACATTAATTGATACTCAGTCAGGCTATTTATTTCATTAATGTCTGTACAAGAGTCGTACTATTTTACCATTTTGATGTGTTGAATAAAAGTTTCAAGCAAATGAAGTATTAATGTCAAAGCTGGTTTGGTTTTGTAGCTTTTCTTTAAACCCAAAATGACACAAACACAAGAAACAGTAAGTGTGGTTTTGATGTATTATAATAGAAGCAAGTGTTCCTCTGCAAAGAATAATCCAACATTTTTAATATTAGTACTGTCAGTTAACGTGTCTGTGTTTGTTCTTCAGCCACAGGTTTGCAGAGGGAGGTTCCTGTGTTTACCAACTTTGCTTCAGTTCTCTAATTTTCAGACCAAAAGAATAATTCGTCCTATTGAGGACGTGTTCCGATAGTAAATCTTATCCTATAATCCCTGCAGCATCTGTTGTACTATGTGCAAATGCAACTCTCTCTCTCTCCCACACACACACACACACACACACACACACATCACATCATTAACTACCAATCTTACGCAATCCTGTGATGACGTCACTATGAGCTCCCCTCTCTCATCCACCGACTCCGTTATTCATCATTATTCATCACATACAGTCAAACTGCGGCTTCAGCAGTCGTTTGAGTCACTATGCGGCCTGTTGTCTCATCCTGGCTGACGTCCTAAAGGTAAATGTCCATGTAGACCACCTGAGAGGAGGGGGAGAAGGGGGACACAGCCGCAGCCTGCTCCACCAAACAGCTGCAAGCTAACACTTGTTAGCATTGGCGGCATTGGCTCCAGTGCAGCTGCTCAGACACCGCACCGGCTCTCCGTCCATCCCCGTGGAGTCACGGTGCCCTTCGAGAAGAGCAAATGAATGAGCTGGTGAAGAGTTTGCCCTCCCCGACTCTCCCGGGCATCCATCTCCCGTGTTTGGACACCTACAGAGGCTGGCTCTTTAAATGGACCAACTACCTGAAGGGCTACCAGCGGCGGTGGTTCGTCCTCAGTAACGGCCTGCTGTCCTACTACAGGTACCGGTCACTGGCATGGCACCGATCGTCGTCAACGTTACGTTCCCCAGTGAAGTGTTTGGAGCGATTCAACTCGCTAGCTTTGCGTTTGCATGTATATATTTTGTTTTAAAAAAAAAGTATATTTATTTTAAATGTCAAATTAAACTTTTTGCAGTGACTTTACCCAGAGGGAGTGTCCTGTATGCTAAGGTTACATGGTCAATGTTAGCAATTATTTAAAAAAAAAAAACAAAAAAACAAAACAAAAGACCTGAGTCATACAGCTAGCATAGCTGTAGGATGAAAACAAACTGTGAGATATATCAATAATAGTTATGTAATTTTACTATGGGCTGTAATGTACCTCTGAATTAATACATGTGTTGTAATGATATAATTCTGAGTCTTATTTATATTACAGATTGACTTCAAATTAATCTCTCAATGTAATTTGTTTCCTCTAGCACCATTAATAGGAAGATTGTAGGGAGAAGGATTTAAAGAAAGCAAGAAAGTCATAAATTTATAATTGTGTTTCTCACTACTGAGACTTCAAATTTTCTGCCAGGATTTTTTTTTCTTTTTCTAGAAATGCATAAAAAGCATCAGGATTTATTGTCGAAGGTTTTGACTTGGACACTGACTTATTGTGACACTGTTAAAGCGACTACACTAAAACTATCAGTCATGAATGGACTACTTTGTGACTTTTCACAATTAACGTTTCTAAATGTTGGTGTTCCTCAGGACTCAGGCAGAGATGGCTCACACCTGCCGAGGAACCATTCCTTTGGCAACCGCACACATCGAGGTGGGTGACACCTGCCACTTGGTGTTAACAAGCGGAGGCCGCACCTACCATCTGAAGGCCACCTCCGAAGGAGAGTGTCAGCGATGGGTTTCCGCTCTGCATCAGGCTAAGGCCAATGCCACTCCCCTGATGCACCACTCTGGTGAGATAGACACTGAATACCTGATGTAACCCACATCCTTCAGACTGTGTAGTGTGTCAGGGTCGAAGAGGTCAATGTTGTTTTTCAAAAGAGAATTGTGCTTGATGCAAAGACAGACAGATGGAGATTCTTACAGCAGGTCATTGTGACATTTTTTTTGTTACCTATCAGACTTGATGAATAATTGGTATTTGGTATGTAATATATTTTAACACTCAAGATTTAGGGTCACATCTGGGCATAAACAAAGGGAGATTTACAGTAACATTAATTCCGACACTATTACATGTAAACAAGGTCATACAAAACGTGTCACTGCATGAATGTTACTGGTGTGTTTACCCTCTCATGTGATATGTATTTATAACGCTAAGATGCTTTACTTGACAATGGAACACAGACACATTTATCTTACTGAATATTTTATTCACTGTAGCCTTTAGTGTTCAACAGGCCACCAGAGGGCAGTATTGGAAACGAACGTTTTATCATGTTTTCTTCCAATATCCATTTTTTTTCTTTTCTTATTTTTCCTTATAACCAGACAGGTTTACAGTCTTGTTTCGTGTCAGTGGTCAGATAGACACTTTGTGAGAGACAAAGGAACAAAGATATTTTCTGGGCGTTTCCATCCTTCACTCTCTTTTTGCACAGTTTAGCTCTTACACATATACACAGGTTCCATCTCCCGCCAGCTCTGTCTCCTCTCTCCCCCTCCCCATCTCCTTCAGTATGACGACAGCAAGAGCTGAATGGAATGACCTTCCTGTAGACTCCTCCCTCTGTTCTGGTTGCAGGAGGGGTAAAAAAAAAAAAAGGCAGTGCAGGAGGGCGTAAGATTTTTCATTGACAAATATTTTTCACCATGCGCTGAGTGCAGTGAGATGGCCGCAGCCTTTCCAATGTATGTGACCTTGTAAGTAATATGCTAAATTTATTTAATGAAAATAGAATGTGTGTATTGGATCAAATAGAGGCAATGTGCCTATATGCTGGTTGACAGGTTTGCATGCATGTCTATGTAATCTTCTCCTCTGTGTGTTTATCTGTTAAGTTGGGTGTGTACAAGTTGATTTCTCATGGAGCAGAATTGGCTTTAAAATAAACAAGATGGCACTGAGAAAGAGAAATAGAATGATAGAGAAATAATATTTAACCTTCAGTCTCGGTCAGATGAGCCATATTTGTCTCAGAGGAATATTATTGCAGCGAGAGCCATTGATTAGAAGGTTGTAGTACCCTTCATCTCCATTGAATTCTGACTGAATGATTTACACCTGCAAGATGCTTCCTCTCCCTCTGTGTGTGTGTGTGTGTGTGTATTCATGTAATGAGGTGTTTTACTGTAGTTTTCAGAATGTGTCATTTCATAACTATCCACAATAGTTACTAAGACTACTTTAAAAATAAGTAACAAGATTTAAATGGCAGACCCCACAAGGTCTTTCTGGGGTTTCACATGGTTCACAGATTATATTGTGCTGAAAAGAGGTGTGTGTACTCGCAGCTGCAGCAGCAGCATGTAATTGCCTTCTTAAGAGTCCTAATTTTAGCCTGTGTGCTGATGACTTATAAATGAACAGAGTTATGTGGTTTAATGCATGAGCAAACACAAATATTTGGCGAGAAGTGTGTGTGGGATGTGATTACAGATTATTATTGACTCTGGTTATCCATTGCATAAGTTGCTGTGTTTAGTAGCAATAATGTCAGGGCAAGGGAATCAGCTTAAATTGGATCAGAGCAGCATTAGTTGGGTTAATCTTGCAAATGTAATGATAATCTATATAACATAACAACTATGAGCTTTTCATTTGACTGCATATCTAATTGCTGTTTTCGGGAACAAAATCCAAACCTTCTGAAGAGACAGAATTAAAACAAACACACAGAAAACATTTCAGATCAGGTTCAACAGCTCCATCTATATTGCAAAAGAAAACATTTGCAACTTCTGACCTTTATGAAGTCTGTGTCTTTCCCCCCACTCTGTGTCTGCACTGTGTCCACTGTGATTCAGTCATGAGTCACCAGACTTCTTATATTCCTCACTTGATGGAAATAACCCTACATGGGTTACACATCTGTTCTCCATGGATATGTGCCATTTTGGAAGAGGTAAATGTATTTAAACATGTTGGACAACAGACCCAGTCAAATTAATACTATTCTGCCTATATACTACAGAATAAATCAAACAAGATTATTTTCTTTCAACTGGGTCATGAAACCATTCCAGATGCCTGAAGGTTTTCCTCCTCTCATTTTAATCTTCCCCTCCTGAGACTTTGTTAATCTGGTTTTCCTTGGATGTTTTCATTTGTTTTGCCTCTCTATAAAGGACTGGTAGTTTGTCTGCTTTGCTACAGACACTGGCCTAGATTCAGACATTAGTCTTTGGACTTTTCAGAATACACACACGTCAAGCCGTAATGTACATTTTAAAAATCACACTTCAGCAGAAAGACAAGCGCTAAACGTCTCCAGATTTATTACACACAGCCTACATACTCTCAAGGTTACAGGATCAAGAGTGGAGAAAATGGAGGTCTGTTTAAAACTTCAAAAATTTGAAATGTCTTTCAGTTTAAGAATCATGAAGGAATATAATGCCCTAATTCTAATTCTAATTCGATGGTTTCTGATTAAAAGTCCAGCCTACTTTCCTGCCACTAAAATCCCAGAGACAAATTCATCCCACCATGGGGTAAAGAGAGAGGGAGAAAGAGAGGAGGAAATGGGTAATGCGTCATCCCTGTTTCTCCCTCTCTTCTAAAAATAGCCGAGCCTCCTGACTGCACAGGCCTCCGTTTCCAGGGCAACAGTGTTCATTCACAGTTTTCCAGTCTTGTTAAAGACAGCAAGGAGTGGGATGTGAGGTGTCATCTGTCTCCATCCGTTCCCCATTAACACACTCTCAACTTGTTTAAGTCTAAATTGAAATTATCTTTAAAATTAGGCGTAATATGATCCTCACCATCAGACACATACACACACACACACACACACACACACAGCTCAGACGCAGTCACATGGTAGCACTGCGTTGTACGCTCAGCTCAACTTGACTCTCCTTAGCTCTACTTACATTTGTAGCAGGATTTACTTGTTACTTCACACAGTACAGTTTGTCAGTGCAGTTGATCGTCACGAGATGGTTGTAACGTAATCTTTAATGCAACACAGCTGGTCATAGATTTCTTCGTCGACATGCAGCTCCCACTAGATCTTCAGTTCCTATTTGGTCATTTAGTACAATTTATTGCTTAATAACTGACTGGAGATTCTCTCTGACCTAACGGGCAAGAAGAGTCAAATCCAATAAATGGGTAAAAAGAATCCATCCTAACCTCCAGTGATACCGTCACATGGATAAATGATGTATTTGTGAAGTACTTTTCTTTTTATTTCTGTGAGAAGATGACTCCGGAGATGAAGGCCCTGTACCGCAGGAGGATCGAGCCTTAACCCAAGGGGTGCTCAAGACTCTGGCCAGCAAGCTGGATGACCTGAGCACCTGTAATGAGCTGATAGGAAAACACGGCGCTGCCCTCCAGCGCTCCCTCAGCGAACTCGAGGAACTGCGTGGGTCTGCCGACAGCACAGATAAAGTGAAAGCCGTTAACGAGCGAGCCACCCTCTTCCGCATAACCTCCAATGCTATGATCAATGTGAGTTCCCAGAGTGCAGAGCGAATTGTGAGCATGACCAGTTGCCGCTGTCTTCTAATGAGGAAATGCCTCTCCTGTACTGCGGGCTGTGTTCACACCTCAGGCTTGTCGTGACTTCCTGGATGTAGCAGACTCTCACAGCCGAAGGTGGCAGAAGGCCCTGCAGCATGAGAGAGAGCAGCGTCACCATCTGGAGGAGACCATCGAACAGTTAGCCAAACAGCACAACAGCCTCGAGAAAGCCTGGAGGGAAAATCCCACCTCATACACAGGTTAGACGCAGTAACATCACTCTCTCCTTATTTAACTTGGTACATTTCCATCACGTGGCCTAATAATACTCCTGTTTTTAAGGTATTTAGGTAAGGGACGTTGTAATGTACAGTATGTTTAGCCACGTCTGTCCTTTGTTGCCTTGAAGCTGTGGAGAGAGCTCAGGAGGGGGACGCAAGTGATGAGAACGATGAATTCTTTGATGCCATGGAGGACTCCCCTGCTTTCATAACTGTGACTGCAAGTGGCAACACACAGCACAAGTGAGATCTCAGATCGATGCCGCGTGATCTCTCCGCTCCACACGAAGAGCGTGTGTAACCATCGATAGCACATTTATGGGGAAATTTATTTCAGTGTTCCTTCGTTTTCGCAGGCGCTCGGGGAGTAATCAGAGTATGATGAGTGGAGGACTACCCAGTGACTGGACACACAATGAGAATGTAAGTCCCGTTCACGTCGTTTTGTTTGTCGTACTGACTTATTAAAGTCACTCATGCACCTACAGACACAGACCTCGCTTGCAGCTCTGTCACTGGTTGTTGTTTTTTTTTTTTTTGTGCTCATGTATGTCAGGACACCTCACGCACCAACCACATGCAGCTACAAAGAACAAGACGCAGCCGTATTCCTGACAAACCAAATTATTCCCTCAACCTGTGGAGCATCATGAAGAATTGCATTGGAAAGGACCTGTCCAAGATCCCAATGCCTGTAAATGCAAAACAACAACTCCAAACATAAAATTAGAATGGGAGTCAAACTGTTTGCACCTCTTACTAGAAACTATCTGTGTCTTGTCACTGCAGGTCAACTTCAATGAGCCGCTGTCGATGCTGCAGCGTTTGACAGAGGATCTGGAGTACAGCGAGCTTTTGGACCGAGCAGCTCGCTGCAGCTCCTCCCTGGAGCAGATGTGCCTGGTGGCTGCCTTTTCTGTGTCCTCCTACTCCACCACAGTCCATCGCACAGCCAAGCCCTTCAACCCTCTACTGGGGGAGACTTATGAGCTAGACCGGTCGGACGAGTATGGCTATCGCTCCGTCTGTGAGCAGGTGAAATAAACTTGTTGTGCACATGTTGTATTTACTCAACAGATTTGCATTTGAAAGCCGGATTTAACGCTGGGAGCGTCTGCGCTGCGTCTCTATTCTGTTCCCAGCACGATCTCAGTTTACAGTGGGAGCTTTTCAGCAGCGGAGCGAGAACGCCCGACGAGTATGATACTGTGCTTCTCCATCTTTCCTAAGTCTTTCCTCGTCCATGACGCCTGTCTGACCTCCGACGTAAATGTGACTCTCCATCGATGAAATGACATTGTGGTGTCTTATTTTGAAAATTGCCTGGATTCTAATAAGATGGATAATAATAAAGCTACATTTTTAATAATACGTTTTTAATAACGCTCTGATTAACCTGAACGGCTGTGATCACCAGCGGAGCAGCGGCACAGACACTTCCAGTGTAAATTCGCTAAGTGTAACTATGGAGTCGTGTCTAAATTGCCTCTGTTGATAACACACACTCTCAGGTCAGTCATCACCCACCAGCTGCTGCCCACCATGTGACTTCACAGCGAGGATGGACCCTATGGCAGCATATCACTATTGATAGCAAGTTCCGCGGGAAATACATCTCTGTTATGCCACTAGGTAGGACACAGATGGTGAATTTACCTCGATGGGGTTCATGCTGACAGTTAACAGCGTAAATGCCAGGATGTGACATGTATGATGTTTTAACATCTCCGTCTGTCTGGTCACCGCAGGAAACATTCACCTCCAGTTCCACTCGAGTGGAAACCACTACGTGTGGAGCAAAGTGACCTCGACAGTGCACAATATTATCGTAGGGAAACTTTGGATTGATCAGGTATGTTATGCGTGTCACTGATGAAGTGAAGAATTTATTCTCTTGTACTCTAACATCAAGTTTTTCTTCCTCTCTTTTGTCGCTGGCAGTCTGGGGACATTGACATAGTAAACACCGCTACCAAGGACACCTGCCATCTCAAATTCTCACCGTACAGCTATTTCTCCAGAGAAGTCCCACGTAAAGTATGTCAGTTGTGGTAATGTTTGTCATTCGTGAGGCTGGCACATTAGATCAGTTTTCAAAATGTGAGGTCACTGCCGTAAACGTAACAGATTTTCTCCTTGTGTGTCGTCTTCTCCAGGTGACAGGAGTCGTTGAGGACAGAGACAGCACCGCCCACTACATCCTGTCAGGAACCTGGGACGAAAAAATGGAGAGTGCCAAAATAGTGGACAGCAGCCAAGGATGTGGAGGCTCTGAGGGCAAACAAAAGACAGTTTACCAGACTCTCCCGCCAAAGTTATTGTGGAAGAAATATCCCCTCCCGTAGGTTTACCTTAGCCAGGAAATTCCCTTCATATCTTGATGATCAAACGTTCCATTTCAACCCACTGCCATGATCAGTCCTTTACTAATACGCTGGAAAATGTTCTTTCAATGTGTTGTATCTTCCAGGGATAATGCCGAGAACATGCATTTTTTCTCCTCCCTGGCTTTAACTCTAAACGAGCCAGAGGACGGTGTGGCGCCCACGGACAGTCGTCTGCGGCCGGACCAGCGACTAATGGAGGCAGGTCTGTGGGATGAAGCAAACACTCAAAAGCAGCGTTTGGAGGAAAGTCAGAGGCTGGAGAGGAAGAAGAGGGAGACACAAGCCAATCAGGCCCTGGAAGAAGGTACAGTACAAGGAAGATGCAACTGAATCTGTATTTTACCTTTTACACAACACTGATGACTCAGTTGTTCGATGTACTGGATTATATGTTTTAGTTGAACGATGGTCTACAGACATGAGAACAGAAGAATGTAAGTTAGTTTCCCACAAAGATGACAATTATGTTTTCTTTTAGTCATACAGCTGCTACTCTACTCCTATGTCCTACTATGTTTTCTTAGAAAATCTTTTCTTAGAAAAGTATCACGAAAGAGAGTCGGATATTTACAGATATTTACATTACTTACAAAGAGTAAGAAAGCTAATTTCTTGAGGAAAGTGATCGGGTGCTGGTGGTTACATTAGATTTCCTCCCTTTCAGACACACATTTTATGATTATCAAACACCTAAAAATGACTCCCACTCCCACCAGAATCAGCCATATTAATAATAACAAGCCAACATGCCAAATGAATAATACCGTTCCACTTGTTTAAAATTAGCATGCTAGCACTGCTGTGTCACAGTGAGTCTCACATAGCTGCAAGCATGGCTGCAAGTCTTGTTGGTATTAAACATTAATTCTGTTGTTACAAACCTGCCATTTTTATAGTTTAGGTCAATATTTGAAATTGTCATTGCATCAACTGAAGAACCAGATGTGCAATTCGAGGGAAATATATATATATAGAAGTAATTGAAACTGTCGGCTTATTTCAACAATCACATGTTGTCAATGCATTTGATATGCTGTTCTCATGAGCAACTAAATGTGACATCTGGACATCCTGTACATTTGTAATGTCTTTAGGACAAGATATTGAGGGCTACCAGCCCCTGTGGTTTGAGAAGAGGACAGATGATACATCAGGGGAAAGCATCTACGTCTACAGAGGAGGTTACTGGGAGGCCAAAGACAGACAGGATTGGAGCCAGTGCCCTGAGATCTTCTAAGACTTATCAGACAGCTGCTGGCACTTCCATTTCAAACATAAAGTTTCTTACAAATCAGTTCTGCGTATACAGTTAGGCCTGGAAACATGTGACATGCCATCATTTTGGGCCTTTACACGATGACAACGGATCTGGAATGAAATAATCGAGATGCCCTTGACGCACAGATTTTCAGCTTTAAGTATTTACATCAACACTGGACGAGGGGTTTAGGAATTGCAAACATTTGCATACGTAGACCGTTCATTTCAAGTGAAGTAATTGGACACATTAACACAGTCATAAATAAAATGTTCATGTGTTACTTTGTTGAGAATCCCATTGTGATGCTTTGTGACTACAGAGCTGACTACAGCTGTCTTCAGTTGCTGCAGGTCCTTCTGCCTTAAGTTTTGTCTAAAGCAAGTGGACTCCATGCTCGATCGGAATGAGATCAGGTGATTGACTCAGCCATTGTAGAATATTCCACTTCTTTGCCTTTAAAACCTCCTGGGTTTCTTGTTTTCGGTCACCCATGCTGAATTTGTCTGAATGTGAGAAGACAGGAAGTCCTATCATCCGTAAACACTAGTGACCTAGTGCATTACACTACCTCCACCATGTTCCACAGATGTGGTGTGCTTCAGATCATGAGCCATTCTGAGCCTTCTGCACACGTTTTTCTTTTTGTATTGCCAGGCTCACTCACTCGGTTCTTTTTTCTCAGAACGTACCAAACTGTCGATTAGGCCGGTCCTAATGTTTCTAATGTTTCCTAATGTAAAGTAGGTCAATCCCATCGTGATTATTTCATTTCAGATCCATTGTGGTGGCATACAGAGCCGAGGTTATGACTATTGTGTCATTGTCCAAATATTTCTGAACTGTATGTGTCATAATGCATGGCCTTGGTGTGTGTTTGGTGTGCACACTTACTCAACATTTTAGAGAAACAATCCATGAGAGTACATAAATTCTTTCTGAACCGAAATACACTCCTTCCATCGGTACACTGGTGTTGTGGTACAAGCACTGGATGATGTGTGTAACGTGCCCTGTGCTCAGCTCTGCCAGAGACACCGGACTATAAAAGGACTGTAGCAGGATAGAGCACTCTGTTTTTTTTTTTTTTTTTTTTACTGAAGAAGAACCTGATGTCCTGACTCTGGCTGGCACCGTTGAGAGCTACAATGCCAATAAAAACTAGAGCGGATGGGTAGATGATCATGAATTGTGCAATAAAACATATAACTTCTTTATATTAAACATATTTAAAGCAATTTTCATTTTTAAAACATAATATGAGTAATCAAGTCAATTATTTGGCATCCTATTTGCATTCAGGTTAATAGCGTTGTGGTGAACAGTTCAATATGAAGAAATTAATTAATTCAGTCATTTATCTTACGCTTGCGCCACGGTGGACGAATGAAGGGTCCGCTCGGGTTACAGATGTGCTGGAGCTGATCCCAGCTGTCAACAGGCGAACGTCAGGGTACCTTAGCATGGTTTTGGTGGTGGGAGGAAGCCGGAGTACCCCGGAGACAACCCACGCAGACATGGGGAGAGAATGCAAACTCCACACAGAAGGATACCCAGGGCAGGAATCGATCCAGGGAACCTCTTGCATTGCAATTAATTATGAAACAAACTAAGAAGTCCTTGAAGCCAAATTCTGAAATTGTGTGAGATCATATTGATATGGGATTTTTATATAATCAGTTCTTGGGGAATTTACATTGTGCCCCCTTAATAAAACAATGAGACAAGGTTTGTGCTACGAGTCAATTTGGAATATGATGTTGCTTTATGTTGACATGTCAGCAATAACTCTTTGAAAATGTCAAAAAACAATGTTTTATGCAGCACAAAATGTCTGTGAACTAAATGAAGGAAACAGTCAAGGACCTAAAAATGAATACGTAGTGGCTGTCCAAGATTTTCTGTGCAACTGAGCACAGATGTACATGAGTAAATATAGACGAGTAAATACAAATTGTTTATACTTTTCAGTTTAGTTTGTATTATAGCAGGGCATGATGCATAATTTGTCAATGATGCCTTTGGCCTGTATAGTAGCGAGAATATGATAGAAAGAGAATAATGTCATTCAAAATCAGTGTTTCACATTACTTGAATATTCTTATTATGGTCACTATTTAACCTTTGTGTGTATATAATACTAAAGGGTGTTTGTATTCTCAGTTATTGGACTTTCTGGGAATGTGGTGTATAATATGGATTAAAGGTGATCTGGGTCAAATAAAGCACAATATTATGTTTACTTAAGGATATGTTCGATGATCTCACAGTTGTCCACTGTAGCTGAGCATGGAATTAGGGTGCTGTAGTGGGAGACCTCTTCTCCTATAGCTAATTGTGCGTGAAATCTTCCTGAAACATGATGTGAATTCACCATTTGTGCCCAACAACTATGATTTTTTTTTCTTCCTTTTTTTTATGGCTCAAATAAAATAAAATCTGCCACCATGTTGTTTTTTGTGATGCTGTGCTCGACACAATGAACTTTCAAGGGGACTCGTTCGATCTGAGTTGACGTTTGCCTGCAGTTAACAAAGAGTAGAAATTACATGGGTATTTCATTTGCTGACTCAGTTTTTAAATCTGCTTGAAAAGATGAAGCTAGCTGCAAAGAAATAATGCTCTATGAAGGCAACGCGGTAAAATTGTTGTCATTGCCCTTTAAATGATCCATCCAATGACATCAGAGTGCATCCGCCTGACTAGCTAACAGCGGTCGGTCACAGGTTTGGGGATGCTGCCAAATTGTCCCCGGCTGTCAAGACACTCGTCCTTGGACAAGGTAAAAACTGAACGCTTGTTTTAGGAGAAGCTGGGGCTGTTTGTCCGCTGTCTTAAACCAGCAGTCCGGGCCGTTCCGTCGCTAACTACCCCATGTTAGCTAACAATCCGCGTCTTTTTATAGCGCCAGCGAGGTTTGCTAGCGAGTGTTAGCACGTCAACAAACGTCAGAAAGACTTTCAGCTGCCTGGTGTGAAGAGACCGGCCAGCTCCCAGCACAGCTGCCTCACACGTTTCTGTCACGGTCAAACACAGTTGCCATTTCTTTTTATTACGCTCAACTGTCTTGACTTGATGTAAGGTTAATTCAAACCTGTTTCCCGACAAATAACTTTGTACCTGATGCGCCGCAAGCTAGAAACCCCTCCTCACATGCAGTGAAGAAGAGGAGAAAAAAAAAACCCGTAAATATTTCCTTCTATTTACATGATGTACACACGCAGGACCGCGTCCTGCTGTTTCTCGGTACATCACATTAGATTGCCACGGTAGGACACGAATCAATCGCCTCCGCCGCCGTGGAAGGAGAAGGCGCGGACGGTTTTCTTTCGACCCGCCCTGACCCGCTCCACTCCTCCGCCGTCTCCTCCGGCTCATGACGGGGTATGACGGGAATGTCATTCAGCCGGAGCACGGTACGTTACGCAACCGGGCTGTAATGCAAAATAGAAACACGTGTTCATAGGCGGCGCTGACCGACGTTGGTGTTCTTGACAAGAGAGAGACAAACACCGCAGTGGAGAAGAAAACAGCTGTGTCGCAGGAGATATGTATTTGGTTTTTTTACAGTTTACAGCCTGACAACAGCGTGTTTGGGCCTGATTGCATGTGGATAAGGGTGATTTGAACATGTGTTTTCCTTACAGAGAGAACAATGATACGAACATGATCAACGCCGATGGCTTCTCAAAATGCGAGGCTGCTCTGCAAGGACGCAGGAGGAGGCCACCCGCAGAGATGCTCCATCTGCTGTCTGCGGTCATTGTTTGGCTGGTGACAGGCACAACCATCTCTAGCCTCAACAAATGGATATTTGCTGTTTACAACTTCAGGTACCCTCTGCTGTTGTCAGCGCTGCACATGCTGACAGCCATAGTGGTGGATTATGGGCTGATCAAACTGCAAGTGATCCGCCAAAGAGGTGCTGAGGAGCAGGGCCTGACCCCCAGCGCCAAATGTAAAGTGTTCCTGCTGAGTCTGACATTTTGTGCCAGTATCGCCTTTGGGAATATGGGTCTGAACTATGTCCAGTTATCATTTGCACAAATGATATACACCACCACCCCACTTTTCACTCTGGCCATCTCCACTCTGATCATGGGCAAGCAGCATCACATCCTCAAGTACACAGCCATGATGCCAATATGTCTGGGCGCCTCCTTCAGCATCATGGGAGAGGTCCAGTACGATCAGACGGGCTGTTTGTTTGTGTTTGCAGCCACCATGCTGAGGGGGGTCAAGTCCATTCAACAAAGTAAGTACTGGAGCTTTTTGTCACCTCACATTGGTCTCTGTTGTATCTAGTGAATAAGTGAGTTTTTTTGAGTGAAATTCTCTTCTCTGGTGAAAATCTAATTTTGCTTGACTCACATCGGAGTGCGTTTTAGTTTTTCCATCTCGTCTTGGAACTTTGTAATGATTCAGTGACTCAGTAAAGTTACACCCTCCCTGTGGTGGAATTTCACAGCGGCATATTTTCATGTTTCTTAGGCAGCAGGATACACACAAGTCTTCCAGCCATGTTTGGGGTTATAATATGCATCTTGTGATGTCTTACAAAACTTTTTAAAACTTAAAGTTTGAACCCTTTTGGAATATAACTCTCCCTGTCGTGGTTGTCTGGGGAGTCAGTAGGATTGACTTCTCAGTTGGAATACATCTTTTTCATTCCCGCCCTGTGTCCCTGAGCCTCTTGTTTCTCACCACAGATTCTACAGCAAAGGTCAACAGACAAAGGAGGAGGTTGATAGAGACATAGAGGACCGAGACGAGATCCGCTCAATCTGCTGCCGTTACCCAATGAAATGTGTTCATCTCATCTTTACTGCGACAAATAGACATAAATGAAGTCTTTACATCACTATCATTAAAGACAAAAATCTGTTCTGAAAGATCTGATTATAAAAGACAATCAGCCTGTGGTACTGGTACACTGGTATCGTATTGTATCCTAAAAAAATAGAAAAGAATTAAAAACTGTCCTGTAATTACCACTTATTCCAGCAGATGCCGCTGTTTCTCGGCAAAAGATACTATGTGGTCTTTTAAAGTTTTTGTTTTCATTGCATTTTCGTTTGTCAGAAGAATGCTGATCATCTTACTGCATTCCTGAAAATGGGTAGAGGTACTACTACATGTCTGTTGGAATCCCCTTGACTGGAATGGCAGGAATAACAAGATCACATGATCACCGTCATAAGTCCTACCGTCTCTGAGAAAGTTCAGCAGTGGAACAGTGGCTGTAGTTCATACTCGCCCTCTTATTGCGCCAGATTTCAGAGGACAGGCAGCAAACTGCTGAACATCTTGTACTCAGGAAATGAATGTGTGTCCGAGTTCAGGCCGACACATCCTGGAACGAAGACGGATTCCCTCCTTAAATAGCCGTCATGTATGCTGATTGGTGGTTCATCCAGGCTACGTTTATCCAAAGTTCTGCTTCTGGAGAGTGAAGGCGTTTGCTTTCCTCTGCAGCGATTGTCCGCAATGGATTCGAGTCTCTAACAACCAACTTCTATTGCATCGAAACCGTCAGGGAACAGAAAGTGTTAATTGTCCGGCAGACATTCACTGCACTGCTACATACTTTGTACATAATGGGGCAGCGGGCACGTAACGTTTACAGAGAAAGGCTTGTGAGCAGATTGTCATCGGTTGAAACATGAATCGCTGCTCCGTCACCATCTGTACAGATGTGTTAAGAGCAGATTTGTCAAATACATAAATAAAATGTTCCTGTCTTTGTCAGGGGCCCGTTTCACAAAGCAGGTTGAGTGAAAACCCACAGTTTGTTCATCTTGAAATGAGGAAAACTATTCATTTTCTTACTATTTTCTCCTTTTTCTACTTTTGCATTACTATTTTTTTTACTGGTAAGCAGAAATCAAGCATTCAAGCATATGACGTTTGTAAAGATGTAGATTCTGTCAGTTTTTCTCATTTCAGGATGAAGAAACTCAGGGTTTTTAATGAAACCTTGGGACTAACCCTTTCATTACAAACATTACGTTCATCCTAAGGTGCCAGACGAGCTGGATGTTGATGTCTCAAGTGTCGAGGGCTATTTTCATCCTCTGGTTTGTTGTTGATCCTATGAGTTCTCTGACACACTGGCCTGTTCAAGAAAGCAGGTTTACTGAGTATGTTGACCCTGAAATGAGGAAAAAACGCAGTTTTCAATTCTATGTCCACGTAAAGTGACAGAAGTCGAATGAAATGACTTGTATTCAGTTTATTGGTAACCCTGAAATCACTTTTCCTCAGTTTGTCCTTGTACATGAGTAATGTCTCTAACCATTGTGTGTGTGTGTGTGTGTGTGTGTGTGTGTGTGTGTGTGTGTGTGTGTGTGTGTGTGTGTGTGTGTGTGTGTGTGTGTGTGTGTGTGTGTGTGTGTGTG
>CAAKHB010005932.1:23001-60503 GCA_901007665.1 Aeoliscus strigatus | reverse complement strand
TAAACTCCTGCACCTTCACCACCTCTGCTCCCTGTAACCTCACTTTTCCACTGGTCTCCCTCTCATTTATGCACATATATTCTGTCTTGCTACGACTGACCTTCATTCCTCTTCTCTCTAGAGCAAACCTCCACCTTTCTAGGTTCTCTTCCAACTGCTGCCTACTCTCACTACAGATCACAATGTCATCTGCAAACATCATAGTCCAGGGAGACTCCTGTCTGACCTCATCTGTCAACCTATCCATAACCAAATCAAACAAGAAGGGGCTCAGGGCCGATCCTTGATGCAGTCCTACCTCTACCTTGAAGTCTTCTGTCCTTCCAGCAGCACACCTCACCACTGTTCTACTACCTTCATACATGTCCTGCACCAAGCGAACATACTTCTCTGCCACTCCTGACTTCCTCATACAAAACCGCAATTCCTCTCTTGGCACCCTGTCATATGCCTTCTCTAAATCTATAAAAACACAATGCAGCTCCTTCCTATCTTCTCTGTACTTCTCCATCTGTACTTTAGCATCGGTTTCATCTGATTGGCCCATCAAAATTGACCAATATATTTGCGCTTGAAGCGTATTGATCTGTGAATCTAACAAGCTTGTTTACAGTCAAACAAAGCTTGCTCACTGTGCAAACTGGAGGGCTGCTTATATGCTGAATTCCTTCACCCTGAGACTCGTTTTCAGCCGATGCGGCCGAGTCAGCAGGATCTATCTGGACAATCAGCCGAAACGATGCAAAACACGTGTTTACACACCAAAGCGTCTCCATGTGGACGGGCCCTTTGAATGTTCTCAGTTATCATGGTTCCAAGGTGCTAACCAGGTTATTGTCCAAATATGCTTTTATGCACGGGTTAAATATTCTGAAGCGGTTCTATTGAGCAGAGGTCATTGGGTCTGAGCTCCTGTTACACTATTTGACAATTCCAGTATTTAAACATTGCGATTGTAATGCGTTTTACTTTTCTTCCCTCCATAACATGTATCAGTTAGAACCCTTTTCCATTGCTTATTCAGTGTGATTTGATACTTATACATTAAACACATATTCTCTACATTTCCAATGAATCTGTCCATAACCAGACATTTGTATTCTGCAAGATGGCATTTGACCATGAATCACTCTCATGGAGTATGTTGCAAGATGCCTGGAATATTGTGTTAGCTAGCAAACATTAGCTGATAGCATTGCACAAGGCAAACTTGACTGCTATATCAACAATCACTGTCACAACTGCGGTTTCCAACATTTACTGCTATTTGCCATGTATGGCACACATAACAAGAATAACTACTGTCTACAGGTTCTGCTGCTCATTCTGAAGCTAGGGTTGTTACCATTTCCAATTCCAGTCTCCAAAGCGGGCAGTAACGGACTCTGACTATTGACAACAAGTGCATTGTTCTCATTTTGATGAACATGGCATAGTACAGGGAAGTCTAGTATCTCAGATTTTAGATTATTTCCCCCATCTGTACATTTTTGCTCAGCAGTCGATCAAGTTTCATAATTCGCCACATATTGACGTGGATACTGCACAGGTAGGAAGTCATCTGAAACAATTCTACAACACAAAATTTATCTTCTGATTCCAGCCTACAGCCTACACAGGCGTAAATGCAGGTGAAAGAGGCAGAGTGAAGCAACAGTCTGCCAAAAAGAAAAAGATGGTACCAAGAAAATTACCTTGACTTTGGTTTCAAACAAGCAATAGATAAAGTCAGAGCCCAGTGCCTGTTTTGCAATGAGAAACTGGCAAATGAAAGTTTGAAACCCTGCAAGCTCAATCAACACCAGACAACCAAACACCCGGAGACGCTGGGTAAACCCAAAGAGTTTTTGGTCAGAAAAAGGGAACACGTTGTCACAAACAGATCCCAAAACATTAAGGACAGTTTTGCCGAGGCTGGCAGTGACCAGAGGCAGGCAACGATTGCATCTTTGGAATGCTCTTCTCTTATTGCACAAGTCAAAAAAACGCACAACATTGGCAAAACACTGATTAAACCTGCTTGCATTAAAATGGCTGAAATACTGTGTGGACCGCAAGCAGCTAACAAATTTAAAACTGTACCACTGTCCAACAACAGCGTTACAGACAGAATGGTAGGATAGAAAAAATCAAGACAGGTCAGTTTTCAATCCAGCTGGTTGAAACCACCCCTGTGGCAGAGGAGGTGATACTCATTGAATATGTACAGTACACTGAGGGAGACCACCTTAAACAAGACGTTCTGATGTCTGTGACTCTCACAACCACCACAAGAGGAGAAGATATGTTCAGGGTTGTTGACAAAGAACAATATTCCCTATAATAATAATTTTGTTGCGTGCTGCACAGATGGAGCTGCTGCAATGATGGAAAAATAAGGGCTTCAACAGCCTTTTGAAGGAGAAGTCACCACACTGCTTAATGTTTCATTACATGATACACAGACACACACTGGCAAGCTAACATCTCTGTGAAGACCTCAACTTAACTGTGGTAAAAATAATGAATATAAAAATATTAAAGCTTGCTCAATGTTAGACATTGTTAAGTGTTGCTCACTGTTCCACCACCAAAGTACACACCAGTTCCAGGGAAATGTTAGTAACACAGGTACAAGAGAGACTCTTAACATTGTGCCATTTAATGTCACAAGCATAAACTCACCAAATAAACGTACAAAGGTCATAAACTATTTACATACAAAGAAGATAGATGTCGCACTTTTACAGGAGACACACCTTAGGCTTGATGATACTTCCAGGGATCAGAATCGCTTTTATAAATTTGCAGTGGTTTCCACTTATCACAATGGCGCAAGGAATAACTGGACCCAGATGCAGACAAAAATTTACACTTTATTTTTTTGTGAAAAACACAAACTAGATATCAAAGTAGGGAAAACATAAAGCGACAGTCCCGAGGAGAGGATAAACACAAAAAACACAATAGGATCAATGTCCTAAAAAAGAAAGAAGAAATGGGTTTGGTAATAAAGACTGCACAAAAGTTCATTGGCTGACCCCTGCCCTCCTTGGGGGACATTGCAAACTCTCATAGGCTAAACGCAGTCAGGAAAATCCTGGCTGACCCGTCACACCATGGCCAGAGCCTCTTTAACCTTCTGACCTCTGAAAGGGGTCTTCGGGTTTATCAGCAGCCGGGCGAACAGACTCAGGGACACTTTTTATTCGTGGGTAACCAGGCTTCTAAATGCCTAACCCCCATCCTTCACTGTCACTTTGTACAGCTCACTTCATCAACTAGTAAAATACATGAACGTACTCGAAAGTCTACGAAGCAACTTATCCCACATGTCCCAATCTTGTGTGTGGCTCTGAGTGTGTGTGCGTGTGTATTTTCTTATTTTCAATTGAATGTTTGTATTTCCTGTGCATGCTGTTATACTGCTTTTCTTAATTTTGTATTTTGTATTTCTATACTAAATGCCTATACTTTTTTATTGCACCATGGGGAGAATGTCCAACCAATTTCGTTGTGTAAAGTAAATGATATTCTGTATTCTTAGGCCGTAATTTAACTTTTTCTCCATGGTAAGTATTAGAGCCTCAGGGGCAGCACTGCTCTGTCCAGTAAAACTTTACATTCAGACAAACTAATGTGGCAGCTAATTGTTATATTTCATGTATGAAAACATTTCTATCAGCCAGCAGTAAACCTCAGAGGAGCTGAAGATCAGTTCATTGGATCACACTCTCCCCTGGGATGACGACGTATGTTGACCTGCGATCATCTGCTAGCTGCTAGCTATGAGCTGCTCCTGGCCAGCGGCTTCCATTGGCGACAACATCTGAGAAAATTTCCCAACAGGTCTTATACATATTAAATCTAAAGCTCTACTTTCCCATATAAATTATTTTAAAAAATCATAAAGTGACATATAAACAGTGCAAATGATGGAAGTAAAATAGCTTTTAGTCTGCTTTCAAATTCTCTGAAATTGCTGCTTGTTGACACAAAATGCATTCGGGGATACCTGGCTATGTTGTGGTGTACTGTATACTGTAAACAATCTGCTCCAACTACTAAATCCACTATTCAGTATCTAGTATGCAGTATGTAGTATGCAGTTTCGAAAAGGTCCTGCTGGAACTGTGATTGGGTTCACGTGGTCTGTCTGGGAAAGCTGTCGGAGTGTGGTCGATGCGTCAAGTACCTTTAGAGGTGGAGAGATGGCGAGGTGCTGCTCCTGAACCTCAGTTGTATACAACTCCTTATTGACGGAGAGAAATTATTGAAATAATTCTTGCTCACTTCCTTTATTCCTTTGGATGACTTGTGTCTGATGGTCTTTGGAGGGGTCAGTGTGAGATCTAATCAACCTCCTATGAGGCTGATTTCAAGGCCTAGATGGTTGAGTGGTATGAATGATTTATGCTTGCGTTTAACTGGAGGGAGATGGTGATTCAGAGGAGAAGATGATGTACCAGTACATGCGCTTTTTACAGCGTTACACAAATACTGCCACAAAGTGACGTATATTAAATACATGTGGAGCTCAGCAAATACCTTTTGTGTGGAGTCACATAACAGTTTGGCCATAGAAAAACAAAAAACAAGCACTGATCACCATGCTATGCTATGCTCAGCACAAAGCAGAGATCTATATATAGATCTCCCCTGCAGCTTGTGGAGTCAGAATGTACATTTGTGGGCTTGCACGCACGCCACTGACAGAGAGGAAGGAACACAAGCAGCCACCACCAGTTGTGCTGCTGAGTCTCTCATGTCATCCTGTATTGATTGTTGATTATTGATGGGCCTCAGTTCATATAGCCTGAAAATTACAGTACAGTTATGTAACATTACATGGCCTTGTTCCTTCATCCTGCCAATGTACATGTACTGATGGGCAAAGCGAGGCTTTGAAGCATTTGAAGCAATTGTGCTGGAAATGTGCAGAGGCTCCGAGTCTGGAGCAATTCAACATGTGCATCTCCATAGTGACACCTGGTGGCCAATTTTTTAAACTACACTTGTTATGTTACAGATGTGCTTCTAACGTGGACACGTCGATTGTAGAAATTTGGATTGTACAAATTTATTGATTGCATGGTGATTGAAAGCAAATTGCCAAGACACAGAACACATTTTCACATGTAAAGATTTTTATTCAAAAAATTAATTTGTTCTGTTGTTTTGGGTTTTTTTTTTTTTTTGTTTGTATGGCACAGTTGTTGGTGAAACACACAGATATCTTCTTGCAAAAATGTACAGATGGGGGAAATAATCTAAAATCTGAGATATTAGACTTCCCTGTACTATGCCATGTTCATCAAAATGAGAGCAATGCACTTGTTGTCAATACACTTATCAAAACATGCCTTTGACATTAATTGTCAAAAAATCTGGCAACCTTGTTACGCAATTCATGCATTCTGAGCCTTGAGAACTATTTTAACTTTAATTTTGTTCTTCATTTCAATCATAAAACAACACACACACAGAAAAACTCCATCCCCAAGTGGCCTCGACCATGAATTTTCGAGTTATCAGCGTAGCTATCAGCTCTACGGATAGAAGCAGGGAAGTTATAGAGTTAATGTTTGTACACTGCTAGGGACTCTAACAGGATGAATAAACTCATCCATAAGGGTGGAAAAGTTACTGGACACAGCTTGGAGACTCTACAGTCAGTCAACTCTATGTGACAGAAACACTGCTGTTAAACTGTAAATGTTTAAATTGATTTAATTATCATTGCTCTGCAACTGCACATACTGTATTTATACTAATGTATATCTGTACATCTGTATGTTTCCCCTTTCTTTCTTTCTAAATTATCTTTGTTTTTGCTATTGTTTTTACTTTTGCTATACTTTTCTGTTGGATTCTAATGTGCATACACTTGCATTAACATCTCTGTCCACTGGATTAAAATTGAGTTTCTGCCTACATGTTGCCATGGTGATTTGTGATATCAGGGCTAAATACATTTAGTAATTTCCTATAAAATACGTGATAATAAATGGAGCTACGTGTGTAGCTATTGTTTTACCTATCTTCGTCATGTTGTGTTCATATAAAGTCCATCATAAGTATGCAGCATCATAACTGCATCTTTCATGTTTATAATAAGCCAAACAGTTAAAATGCCAAAATGAACAAGTTATGGTTATTTAAAAAGTATATGCGCAATAGACACAATGTTATGAATGAGCCAGTACCCCGTGGCAAGATGGCCGCGGTGTGGCGACATTGCTCTCCATTAGCCAGCAGCACCGGTGAGGCATCTAGCCTTCTATATACAGTATGTCTATGGTTCTACTGAACAGCGCTGAACCTCTGTCACATGACAGAGTTACGTGCGCTCTGAAGCACTGGCGGTGCTCCAAAGCTTCAAGCACTGAAGCCCTCTAAATTAACTTCATCCCTTTGATGGTAACTGACGTAATGTAGTGGCAACTGACATCACCACCAACAGTTCAGCTTGAAGCCCCTCTTGCTCCCTGTTACTATGAAACAATTCCATTGACCATTATTAAACTAGGGAGTAGGTTGAATTCAGAGCAGAAAGAATAATAGAGCATAGAGAATAGTGGACCTAGAAATCAGGCGCGAGTAGCTGCACAAAATCCTCAACACTAAAATCCAGCCATTACCAATCAAAGACATGTCCCATCTACTCCTGCCCTTCCACGTCCTCAATCCCAGCCGCCCTCTGCGCCCTCATCGGCGTCTACCTCAGCAGCACCGACTGGCTGTTGTAGCGGCACAAACTGATCAGGCTCTGGAGCGTCATCCTGACAGGAGATACAGGAGGAGAGAAATCTTCCACCTCAAATGAGGTAGAGGACGCAAAGGTGTCTACACTACTATCTGAGTGGTCACTCATTGTAGCTTGTCAGGGTCTGAATCAGAGGTATAAAGTGTGTTTGTTTTTTTTAATTTTCACCCCGCTCCCCTCCTCAGCCATTCACCAAGGGTCAACAGGCTTAAGTAGGGAGTGAGCAGGGACTGATGCAAACAATGAGGTAATCAAGGGGGGAGGAGAGGAAAGAAGGGCAAGGTGGCGGGAATGAGAGCAAACAGGGACTATCGAAATAAAACATTCATGGCAGACTTGACCATTATAACAATGACAGACTAGACAGTTATGACAGTCCCATCTGTAAATTGCCCTTTTCTGACACAATGTTTATTTTTGGAGGAATCTCCAAATGTTGCCCTTTTCTTAGTCATACTTTTGCAATAACTCTGAAAATGATATACATTTTCCACTCATGAAAAAATCATTTATTTTACATTTTCCCATTGTCTCCATAAAAATGTTTTCTTCACAATGCAATGGCTTATGTTCTTACCTACTTTACCTACTTTGTTGTTTGCCTTTGTTTCTATATTTTGTTGAATACATTATTTTTAATTGAACACATTTCGCTGCCTAAGTGGAATTTCTTATTGACCTGTATCTTGCGTAACTGCTTGTATATTTTAAGAACACAGTAAACTCTTAATACTCCCCAGGTGGTGTTGTCGAGGCAACTTACTGCACCGCTCTGCCACATCTAGTCAATGATTCCAGGCGGTTCTCACTTCCAGGTAGTCAGATAAAGACACTTTGGGACCACCAGCCCAGAGCGTTGATTATGGCTAAGCTAGCGGTCTCTAAGCTAGCTTGTTAAGCAGGTGGGCAGTTGCCTAATTTTAAACAGGCTACTTTCCAACAGTGGAAAATGAATGCACCATATGGCTGGAAACGATGAGTTTTGACTGTAACTGCAGTTCTATGAGTCCCGGATGACCGCCAGAGGGGGTGCGTAAGCACTGGATATATCTCCGGCGCGCAAGTGCATGTCGGGTACAAATATCAACAACGTCACACGTGACCCCTGCGTGGACTCTGGGAAGGTATATATAAACCGGTGTCAGCAGGGGATCAGCTCCCTCATTCACCTGTTATGGGTTGTCTGTTTTGGTTTGGTGTCTGTGTTTTTGTTTTGGTTTGCCATGTGTTTCTCCTCCCTCTGGCTGACAGTGGAGGTGGGGCCAAGCTGATTGGGAGCAATCAGCGCACCTGATTCTCATCGGCGCGCTGATTGCTCCTGCTCTTAAGCCGTGTTTTGGCTGCACCCCACTGCCAGATTGTTTGTGCTTCTATGCCTTACTCTCCTGCCATTCGTTCTCCGTACTCGTCACTATCGCTATTCTCGTCCGTTTCCTTTTTTCGTTCCGGTTACCGCCTTAGCGCGTGCGCCTATTCTTTGTTTCCGTCCGTTTTCCTCCCTCTTGTTCTGTGGAGCGCTTTGTGTTTGCTTACGCGTCTCGTTTTTCGCCCTCGCGGTAGATTTCCTTTTGTCCTGCCCGCTCGCCACGGAGCAGTGATTGTTGTTTTCTTTTGGCTGATTTTCTGTTTATGCTTGCTCGTGTACTGGCTGTACCATCTTGCCTGTGCAATAAACTGCCTGTCACTCGCTATCTGATTCTCTGTGTGTCGTTGCCTGCATCTTTGGATCCGCCTAGTAAAACCCCGGGCAGCCGCCCGCGACATCACCCCGCGGGCGCACAAGGATTCCACGAGACCAGTGGCTCTGGCAGTCATCCGGGACTCATAGAACCGCAGTTACAGTCGTAACTCATCATTTTATGTCGTCACTTCTGACCGCCAGCGGTGGTGCGTAAGCACTGGATGACCCATACTAACAATGTCACGAGGAATCCATGCAGAACTCTTCCCTACTGTCGTGGTGAGTCGGTTGAAGGACCACGGCTAATAAGTGGGGGGCAGCGACATTGAGCCGGAAAAAGCCATGAAAGTAGCAGGTGAAGTCCATGTAGCTGCTGCGCAGATAATCGTCCAGTGGAACACCCCACAGGGCCACCCAGGATGTGGAGACCCCCTGCATGGAATGGCACCTGACTGGTGCCGGCAACGGACGATCCGCAGCTCTGTCGGCGTGTAGTATAAATTCCACGATCCAGTGGTACAGACGGTGCCTTGAAAGGGCACGTCCCCTGTTGCGGCCCCCATAGCAGACAAACAGCTGATCAGTTCGGCGAAAAGCTTCAGTGGCGCTGATGTATGTTTCCAGGTCCCGAACAGGGCATAACGTGCGCGTCTGTTCCTCAGACAGCAGAGTGACAAAGCGGGCCAGGTGAAGAGGCTTGTTACGATGGCCCGTGGTAGCACTTTGGGCAGATAGGCTGTGTTCGGCCAGAGAGTAATCTCTGCACGCTCTGGGCCCCAGCGCAAGCAGGTAGGGCCAATGGAGAGGGAATGCAGTTCCCCTACCTACATCTCGCTGACGTGATAGCCAGGAGGAAAGTCTTCATAGATAACCATCTGAGCTCCGCCTGGACCAATGGCGGGGTAGACAGGGCTCCCAACACCAGGGTAAGCTCCCACACTGGTACCCTGGGGAGGACGGAGGAGCTGCACCGTGCCCTTGAGAAACAAACTCACCAGGCGCTGACGCCCCACGGTGGCATTGTCCGGTAGGCAGTGCCGTGCAGAAATAGCCACCACGTACACTTTGAGGGTGGCGTGTGCCCGACCTACATCCAAAAAAGATTGGAGAAATTCCAGGATAATGGGGACCAAGCAGGCATAGAATCTCCCACACTTGGTGGCGTATTGTCGACGTGTAGATTGCACACGAGAATACTCAATCGTGCGTTTCACCGCTGCAGTGCAATCTCCCAGGAGTGGATCGGGCCCTGCTTCTCTGGCTACCTGACACATTCATCTCCTTTATGAAGCACAGAGACGTTTATTTTATTTCATCACAGGGCTAACAGACAGACAGACAACCATTCACACACACATTCACACCTATGGGCAATGAATGTGGCATGTTTTTGGAGGTGGGAGGAAGTTAGAGTACCTGGAGCAAACTCGAAAGTCCCCCAAGGTTTTAGATTATTTTATGTTTATATTTTACTCGAAAGCATTAGTTTGAAGACAGGTTACACACAAACAATTTGTAAACCCTCTTCTCTGACACTAGTGTTCATACACAAATGGGGGAAGTGGCAGCGTTACTACCGACTGACTGACCTCCAGCTCTCATGGAGGCTGATATGAAGACTTCATGTGAGAAACCTCCACTGAGAAAAAAACTCATAACACTGATAAATAGTAATTGTTGCAATACCAAATAAGGAGGCTATTTACGTTGTGTATCTTTATTCTGAAGGGCGTCCACATGCAACCGGAGACCAATCTCCGACCAGACCAGCAAAGTGTGTGATCAGTAAGAAGCATGTTGAGTTGTGAGTAGCTCAACCTCCTGGGACACTCGTCCCCACATTCAAAGACTGCCAGTATTACTCATGTGCATTTTGTGATTTGCTCAGCAGAAAGGAGGTTAATGAGAAGATGCTGCTACAGGGGAGACATCGCTTGGCACCCGACTACATCACTACCACATCACTTTTGTTTGTCCACAGTGACAGGTATTGTGGTCTCTGATGACTCAATGGCTGGTTTGATCAAAGGAGCCTCCACGGTCAACACCCCCTCAGGCGACAGAGAGGAGGTGACTTTCTCCATGTTTGTGTTGGGTGGGAGGCTGGGGGGAAATGAAACACCATTAGGATAGCACTATTCAAAGGAAGAAACACAAACACACAGTCAGGTCAGTTTGTACTTGTGGGATCCTGGATGGCAGCAGAGCACTGCAGAGGGTGTCTCACCAGGGAGTGTGTGTGTATGTGTGTGTGTGTGTGTGTGTGTGTGTGTGTGTGTGTGTGTGTGTGTGTGTGTGTGTGTGTGCCTCTGCTTTTCAGAACATGAAATGTAGCTGCAGCCAGCCCTGCTATAAGTCCAGGGACACTCACAACTACAAAACCTCGATAAGATAAGTTGAGCGTGCCTCACGTTCCCTCTGTTCCTACCAACTGGCACAGACGGAGTTACATATTTCCTGGACTAGCACCACATGACGTCAAATGTGACCAGAGGCAGTGTGGCTTCTTAAGCAGAATTCTGTTGCAAAACCTACGTGTATTTCCTGGTGAAGTTCCTGGACACAAATCCGTGCTCGTCCTTCCTTTCCTCATGTTTGCCTGCACAGACACAGGAAACAGTTTGTCGTTTAAATACCAAAAACAGACGAAGGGGAAACGTGGTGGGCTGTGGGGTTAGATCTCTAGCAGCTGTTAAATTCATGCAAGTGACGATGAGCTGCTGAAGTTTGTATGGTTTTGCTCTTCAAAGCAGGTTGAATAAATGCTAATATCATCCACCATGGATCCTGTAGTTTTAGTTTGTTCATGCAGCAGAGCATTGAATTCAACTAAAATTCAACTAAATTGAATTCACTCATTCAATCTGGGCTGTTGGGAGTTCAGTGTGTTATTCTGAAAATTAATTGTCGTATTGTGTGTAACGTCTGCACATTGGAATGTGGCTCAGCCACAGGACACAGTGTTCTGGTCACTGTTAATACACGAACGAAGGAGGTGCAGAACATATTTGACATATTATTCCATGACGTCAGAGGAAGCAGATCTTCTTTCACGTGCCCCTGCACTGGGCGACAGAGTGGGGACACAACCCTTTATTTTATTTCGATCAAATATGAATTGCTGATGCCTAATGATGAAATTCATATTTTCAGATATTTTTCCCATTTTCCATTGGTCTAGATTTGGTGCCCCCAGAAGTCGGTGCCCCACTCATAGCCGGTCATGCTCGTTATGGGAGCTGTGATCCGGCCTCGTGTGTATCTACCAGTGAAATGTGCTGTTATATCAAGTACAATGGCCTTTTGAGTGTGAGGTTCTACTTTTATCTCTCACACATGGAGATCCCCTGTCGTCATCAGGCCCCGGCCGGTCGGAGGAACATCACCCTCCTGCTTGTGTCCAATCATGTGTTTGTTGTGACAACGGGCAGATTCCTTTTGCTTCTGTTCACCTGTCAGTGTGTGAGTGTCTGCTGGGCTTCGTCATAAGGCGCTGGTGATATGTGATATGCCATTTCCACGTTTATCTCATACAGTATGTCCAGTGGTCTACCAACGTTAGCAGAGGTCAGAGGTCGTCAGGGGTGATGTTAGCTAGATGACAGCTAAATGTCGGACTGTGATGCTTTGTGAAATCACTGTGTGACAGCAGAGAGCTCAGCTCGTGTACGATATGATCCACTTCTATGTCAGGTTTGCCCTCTCTGCTCCTTCATTAACATGCAGTGAAAATGGTCGATGGCAGTGAACCTAACCTGTCTGAGCTGCTGAAACTGTTTTTTTCGGTGTAATGAATCATTACAATCAGTTCAGTAAGATTTATTCAAAACCATTACATTACAAGACACCAAATCATTCAGTGCATTGTAATGTAATGCCATCAACGCTTAGTGTTCAGGTTTGTTTTCAGTGTAAGTTTCTTCAGTTTCTGTGGGTGATTCGTGTCAGTCAACTCCTACCTAGGGAACGACGGAGTCTGGTTCACCCACTCAGCTGAACTGTTCAACCAGTTCAAACAATCTTTTCAGTAAGTGATCCAGTACAGTTTGTTCACCCAAAAGCTTGATTCTTTGGAATGAATTGTTCACGAACAGGCTGAATCCAAAAGCAGCCGCCCGCCTGTGTGTTGGAACGTTTATTGTCTGGAGACTTTTATGTAACTCAGCAGGAATTCATCTGCTTCTACTGCCTCGAGCAGAGCAGCTTTCCTGTCTTTTTCCTGTCTCTCTATCAGTCAGCTGCTGTTCAGGGAAGACCGAGTTAGGAAGCAGCAAACTATGCAGCACAGTGCCTCATGCAGTGGGTGTTAGAGCGCACACTCACACAGGATCCATGATCCGTCAGAGCTCACCAGTGATTTCCACCACACCATCTTTAGTTTTCACCACCAGCTCCTCAGGTGAGAAGTGGTTGACGTCCAGAGACACCTTCCATCCGTCTTGGGTGTGCTTGATCTCGGACATGCCGCTGCTCATTTGGCGGCTCAGGGCACGAGCCTGCTGTGCCATCACAGCGCCGGGGTACATCATGGGGGTGTGAGGCATCATGTGGGCCATCTCTGGGGCCAAGATGGAGGGCCGTATGTACCCAGGCCAGTGGGTGCTGGGGAATGCAGGGAAATCCTCAGGATGTGCTGGCATGCCAAAGGTCTGGTCGAAGATTCGGCTGCTCTGGTGCCAGTCATGGAACGGGTCCCAGCTCGGGGTGCGGAGGAGGGTGAATGGAATCCGTCTCTCTGCCATGGGTGCTGGGTTTAGCTGGTGTGTTGTGCTGATGGTGTCGAATAAAAAGCTCCTTGGCCTCTCTGTAAAAGCTGAGTGCTTTTATATTCACTGACACACCCCACCCCTCTGTTCAGACTCAAGCCCCACCCCACAAACACATTCATGGAGAATACGAGAACATCTATTTCTGTTCAGAGCAGCACTCCAATGGAATCCCACAGGAAGGCCCTCCCCTGTGGCAGCCTCCTGCTGCAATAATAAACTGTGTGTAATCCCACCCACCCCTCCGGACATCCCAGCGAGCCAGAACCATCTAGAAAGCTGCTGGAAAGTCAGACAGGCTGACAGTCTATCACGGCTGTGCATAGTAAGAGATAGCTATGAGCAACAGACACATCAACACACACCAGCTTTTTAATTGCAGATAGGAGTGATGGCAGATGTGTGTTGGAGCAGATGAAACTTTGGCTGACATAGAATTGCGCTCACCGTTCTTACAATAGTCTGTTATCACATCCACATGGCATTTCTCTCTGTAGCCCCTTCTTCACGTCACCTGTTCTCTCACGGCGTCCGACACCCTGACAGATGTTGCAGCTGCCTGTCTCTGGCCTCATGCATAAGTCACGTGTTGTGACTGTGTTCAGTCAAGGACACCTGCAAGTAGGATCCTATAAAAAGTACGTCAGATAGCTCAGAGCTATGTGTGTTTTCTTTAGAAATTCATTTAAGATCTGAAGTTATCAGACCTAAATCCTTAAAACTTCAGAACCCGTCATACAGTCCAAATACCAAAATAAACATAACTGATTGACTTTCATAGTACTTGGTGAGTCATGCCAGGTAGTCAAGATCAAATGAAGGTCTCCTTTCATTGAGGATGAAAGGATGTCGGGCAATTTCATTACAAAATAAACACAACTGTAATGCAGTTATTGAGAAAAGGATGGACTTCTATTAAACTGATTTATGGACACTTCTACTAAAACCTTGATCATTTGTTAAATATTCTGTTGTTGCTTTGTATTTTTTTCTTTTGCATCATCCTTTGCTATTTCCCTCCACAGCCTTGTGTGAATTTGTTGTGCTGTCTGCCAGTTGATTTGCCTCTGGAGATAAACTGATCATTCAATAATTACAAATGCAGTGTTTAGGAGTGCACAATAATTATAACCCTAACCCTCAGGCGTTGGTGGTATTCCTCTTACTCTCAATGACTGCTGCCAGACTCTTGAGGACCTGCGTGTGACCTGCGTGAGTCGCTGGAGTTGGGCAGAGGGCACAACTTGGGTCCTTGCCATACCACTGGTGGAGGTTTTTTGGAGATGGGAGTACATCATAGATAGCTCTGATGATGAAGCTGATGTTGTTTGCCTCCATTTCCCAGAGCTCCCTCCAGCTGAGCCTTCCCACCTCATCCCTTGTCCCTGCTTGGCAAGCCTTCACGCTGCTTTCAGCATCTTTCGGCCTCCTCCCGTCTGCACACCTCCTCAACCACCATTTTCCTTCTCTCTGATGCTGAAACTTTATGGCAAGTTGGTATATTTGCTGCAAGGCCAAAGCCTCCTCGTTCCCCGCTGGACATGACTCATGATGTTGTTGTGTCTCAGGGCTGACATCAGGTCCATTTCTGTCCAGTTGACAAGGTTGGTTGGGGGATAAACATAGCTGATGGTTTGATAGCTGGAGGCCTTCAAGGTCATTTAGAGTCTCACGTTTGAGCAATATACTCCTCAGTGAGACTTATGTGACTAGTATGCTGTGTGTATGCAGTATGCCAAAAGTTCACGGACGATATATTGATTTGGGGAGATTAAGATCTGCCTGGCATTTTAACAACAGATTTACCAGTGAAACCAGATCCCAGGGAATCACCTTCCACAAGTAAGTGTTATTATTATTGTTGTTGTTATTCATTCTTCTTTTATTAAACTGCTCTGAAGTATATTCTTATCAGCCTGTCCAACTTTTGTCATTTGTTAGGTTTTCCAAAGATGCTGTTTGGAGGAGACAGTGGGAAGCTTCTCTTCAGCAGGCTCTTCCTCCGCAGGATTTCAACAGGTCAGAAAAATGAATATGGATAAAAAGGATCAACGCTATTTTTATTTATACAGTTTATTTCATGTTTTTCCTTGTCTCCTTCGTTATTGTATTTTTTAATGAAAGAATATTCTTTACTGAATGAACAGTAATGGTTGATCTACCATACCATGATTTATCAATCCTATTCACACTTTGTTAAAAAGTTGTTCTTGCAATTTAGGTTAGACAATATGTTGTTTTTTTATACAGGTCAGGTGGTCAAGCTCAGAGATGGACATGCCATGATGACATGATGATATTGACAAAAAACATTTGTGTGAAGCTATCGTTCTGTCTTGGGATTTGTCACCAACATTGACAATCTGATGTTGATGTTTTCTGAGCAGCTTCAGCGGCAGCAATACATCAGCACCTACCACTTTAGCCCAGATGACACTTTGGCGCTCCTGTTCCATTCAGTCAGGGCATCAGGTAGGGATTTTCATTTTTGATTTTGCACTGTTAGTCTGTCTGTCTGCTGTCATTACATCATCAGACTGACATGTATGTAATTCTATATTTATTTTTCTCCAGAACAGTCAGACTACAAAGGTTATGTTTGTTGGTGTGTTGTATGTCTTTATGTTTTCTCAGGGGGCTGGCATAGCAGTCCCTCAGCTGGCCAGGTCCGTCTCATGGTGCAGTGTGGGGTGTCTCCAGGACAGGATGAGACTGTGTTCCTGTCTGCTCTCGACACATCATCTTCAGCAGAAGAAACTAGATAGCTTCCACCCTGTTTTGGATTTAACATTCCCACTATCATGTGTGACAACTCCATCTGGTGGCCTCGTCGACAATGCCGTTGTCTGTATCTCCGGGTTTGTGGTTTGCCAAATTTTGAGAAAGCTGCTGTGTGATGTGTGTGCCACGGTAGCTTGGTAACTAACGCTAGACCTGCATCCCTGGACAGGAGTCATCATCTGCACACACTCAAAAACAAAGGGGGGCTGATTATCATCCGCGGGCACAACAAGGGTGAATGTCAGAACTAAGTCTGCACCACATTGCTTTTTAGAGTGGAAAGAAAATCAAAGAAAGAATGTGCAAAACCACTCTTTTTAAAGGTGTGTGTGTGTGTGTGTGTGTGTGTGTGTGTGTGTGTGTGTGTGTGTGTGTGTGTGTGTGTGTGTGTGTGTGTGTGTGTGTGTGTGTGTGGGCCAAAATGAAGAAATACAAAACTTTGTTGAGGCGATTTGTTTCATTTATTCGCTCTGTACTGTACAACTTCTGGGTTCAAAAGACAGAGGTTACTAATAAAAAACAAATGAAGGAAATAAACTCTGAACATACTTATGAAATACTTATGGTTTTATGTTCACTCCATAGCATTCTTCTCCACAGTTGAAGATGATGTCACCCCATGATTTCCCCCAGGTTGTTGTCGAGTGGTTCCCACACTCTCTTTTCAGGAGCTCGGTCTGTGCCCTTCAATCTTGTCCTCCTTGGGAGTCTCTGTGGTTGGGTGGGTTCCTCCACTGACATTCCTGTGCTGGTACTATCATCCTCAGGGGTGTTGATACACTGTGAACTTTGGTTTTTGTCCCGTCGCTGTGCTTCACTCGACTGACTTAACTGGTTTCTTCATATGAAGTACTGTCTCTGCTTTCCTAAGCACCCTCTACCGGTACTCCCTTGGTGGATCTTCAACCCCCTAGCACTGTTACTTTTTTCCCATCCACAGGTGCACACCTGAAGTGAGTTTCCTGCTTCTACTTTGGTTGCCTCATGTAGTGTACTTACTTTCCACAGTACCTTTCCTATCTCTGCATATCACATAACAAACAAACAACATGACTGCCCATTTGTTTCATTTTATTGTAGGAATAACACACTACAAAGAATGGCTTGCAGAACCAAAGGGGGGAATGCTATACTTGGAATAAAGGAACAGGTTGGCAGAGTAAGTATCATAGTTGGGTTATACTGGCAATGCAACACAGACATAAGATGTGACGACCGGGTAGGAAGACGTAAGGTGATCCCTGAATATATCGTCACTTTGTTCACCTGACTACTGAGACCGCAGACAGGAGGACACGTCAGAGTCTGTTCTGCTCGTTGACAATGCATGTTCTTCTCTTGAAGCTGTGTAAATGGGCAGGAACGCTGCGGCCCATGATGCAAGAGACACCAGTATGCAGTACACGCATGACAGTTAAAACTTCCCCGGCCAGGCTGCCGTGACAACAACAGCAGGAGTCATCAAAGACTCAAAGACATAACACCATTTCAAATGGGAATGCAGCGATCAAACAGCTCTACGGCATGTGGCCAAATGATCACTAGTTAATTGAGTTAAAATAATAAATAGAGAAATAAATACAGAAATAAATAATGCAGTTTGACAAACAGATGTGCTCAACACAAATGTATGCGTGGACACTTTTGCAGACTGTTTTCCTGTACAGTACCGGGCGGCCATTGTTGCAGGCACACATTAATGATTACATCCTTCATAACTGGAGTGGGCTCTCATACACACGTGCGCACGCACACAGCATTAGCAGAGCCAACTATCTAAACAGGGTAGCAACTTAAAGTACACATTCACCTCCGTACGGCGGCTGACATACTGTCGAGGGCTCAGGGGACCACGGATGCATCGCTAACCAGTGGCCAGGAAGTGCTGCTGCATCCTGTGGCCACACACAAACCTCGATATGGAATATACACTGCATAGTTTACAAAGCCAGAACCTAAGAGAGTGTACATCTATACACACAAACCTCGACAACGCAATTTCATCATTAAAAAAAGTTTGCTTTTTTGCTTGGCATGCTGCCTGACGACTTTTTGTTCCGTCTTTTGTTGATCTCTGATCTCTGTGGTTCCATGAAGGGAAAGTCACTGATATTACATGATGAGGGAGACGGGAACAGCGAGCTGATGTCTCTTGATGTGTCCTCTTTTTGTAATGCACTCAGTTCCTATTTTTAGTGTATATATTAATCTATAATATTTTGTCAGTGTGGAAGAAGAGAAAAAAGTGCAGCAAGGTTTGTTCTTTGGGCTCAATCACATGATATTTTGAAGTGATAATACATTTAAATACCTTGTACTTGTGACAACGGTGGCAGCCAATTTCAAGAAGTGCACTGCACTGCACAGCAGCACAGTTGGTGCTGTCAGCTTGCAGACACATATCAGCTAAACGGCAGAGCGGGGGGACATGTGAGTGGGTTTTTCCTCAGAAGCCAGGGCTGTCGTAGCTGCTGCGGCTGTAGTAACTGTGGTGACTGCGGGAGTGACTCCTGCTGCGGCTCCAGCTTGGACTCCTGCTCCAGCTTGGGCTCCGGCTCCTGCTGCGGCTGCGGCTGCTGTAACTGCGGCTCCGGCTGCGGCTGGATCGTGACGGGCTGCTGTCGGAGCTGGATGTTGAGGGACTGGGCCGGTAGTAGGGGATGGGACGCTTCCGAGCACTGTGGAGAGGACGACAGTGGAGGATGACAGTTAGTGTGTCAGTCAGGAGGAGGAGACACACAATGAATTAGGCAAAGATTTGGTTGGTTGAGAGCAAATCAGTGTTAAATTATAGAGGTGGTAGATTTATGATCTGAAAGAAAGCAGCTGTGTTACACTCACACACACACACACAAATGCATGGTGTTAGTCTGTGCTTAGATTGCTTTGTTAGTAGCCACTCTGTCGCCACCAGGTAACAGGCTGTTAGAAGAACTTCTCCGTTGCCAACACCCAAATATCAGAAGTGGGGTTAGAGGTGAATGCTGCCAAGGCATTCCTGCTGCTGTCACTGAACACGGGGTTAACACACACTCAGCCACAGCCCTTCCCTCCAGAGATGCTGCTCTCCACCAAAGCTTGATAGCATTCATTACAGTAGTGCACTGTTTATTTGTTATGTGTGTGTGCTCCATCAGTGCACACGGTTACATTAGTGCACTCTGTTTGTTACATTAGTACACTGTTTCATCAGTGTACTTCCAGTTACATTAGTCCAACTGGTTACATTAGTGCACCTTGTTACATTAGTGCACTCTGTCTGTGTTACATTAGTATACTTTGTCACAGAAGTGCACTTTATGTTACATTAGCGAACTTTGTGTTACATTCGTCCAATTTGTTACATCAGTGAACTTTGTCTTACATTAGTACACTGTTTCATCAGTGCACTTTCTGTTACATTATCCCAATTTCTTACATTAGTACACTTTGTTACATTAGTGAACTTTGTGTTACATTAATGCAGCACTGGAGGAGGGTGGGGCATTAGAGTTGTGAAGTCAAGAGGGTGGTGAAGGAGGAGAACAGGGAAACAAAAGGAGGCGGTCAGGTTTACTGTGGGGGGGTTGCTGCTTCGGCCAAGCTTCAGGAGTCCTGCTGCACAGCAACTGTTACCAGGGTAACTAGCCTGCAGCTCAGCATCCCAACCTTTAGGACCGAAGTGAAAAACATTTCACTCATGTCTAGTTACACTTATGTGAGCCCAGGGAAGACACTCTCCTTTCACTACTGCTCCAGTCCATTGAAACAAACTTCAGATTTTTCTGTGGAGGAATAAAATTAACAGGAGCACACATAAAAAGAGCTGACATGACATTTGCAAATCTGTTGAAGAAAGTAATCAGATTATCCCTCACACACAAAGATATCAAAACAGTTTTAACACAATGTCAGATTAAATGTTTTCCTAACCTGGCCTGAATACTGTTTTTTTCTTGTTTGGCATTTTCAAAGGTGAAACAATACAATATTCTCATCAGACTGATAACTAATAATTAAATAACTAATAAAGTGTCACATTAATAACAGACTGTTTAAAGGAAATGACATGAGCATAAGTTAATATTTACCTTCTTCATACCTTTCACTCCTTTTCACTGTTGTATTTTGTAACAGAACATGTCCAAACTTCAGAACAAGCAACATGAAGCTGCTGAAACAAGCCTGTCTCCTCAGAATACATTCCCACACAACTAAAACACATTCTCAATTACGGTGCGTTACTAACGTAACTGACAAAGAATTATTTTGAGAACCTTTTCAATATATGTATGTATATGAAAAATATATGTATGTATATAATAAATACATGCATGTATAAAATAAATATATGTATGTATACAATAAATACATGTATATAATGAATATATGTACAGTATGTATATAAGATCAGAAATGGGAGGATCGTTTGTTCATTCACAGTCTCTTCTCTCTAATACTGAAGATATATCACACTGTTTTTATTTTGGATGATCTACATGTACTGTACAGTTTCAATTAATGATTCATTAATGAAAGAGAGATGGGCATGTTATGTTGGTTTGAAACGGTATCAAAATAAGTTTGACTGAACATAATCTTGAACTGTTCACACACCATTTTCCCACTTAATCTCTTTTTAATTTCTATTTTTGTATCTCTTCTCTTCATTTTAGATCATCTTTGAACATTTTTTAACATGATGATCACTTCAATTAATGGTTTTAGGAGTTTAATACATATTCCGTGTTAGATACATGTTTGTTTTGAATCGTGTTCCATTGTTCATGGCTAACTCTGTATTAATATTACTGTAACAGCAATGTAGTATCCTGGGTTATTTAGCGCAGATAAAACATAAATAAAGCAGGTTCAGTATTTCTTGGCACCCAAAATGATTCATTCTTGGTCCTTTGAACGGGAGACTGCAACAGGGAAGATCATGTTCATAGTTCATACGATCATTTTGAACAAGCATTTATTCTTGCTGGCTCTTATCTGCAGTCCCACTGGCAACAGGAACTGGATTTGGCAGTGACACAAATGGTTTCAAGACAGCAGGTTCACCTCAGCCAATACATCACCTCGATGTTTCAAACTTTATTTTGTGGGAGACTCAGCAGCCCCACCCTGAGTGGAACTAAAGTAATGACACTGCAGGTTTGACTTGTGCTCAGAGCGGCATCAGTAAAAGTGAAATTAAATTAATGAATCATTAGAAAAGGTTGAAATGAATGAAATCAAATTAATGTCGTCGTTATCGCTCTCATATTGAACTAGGAATCCACCTGCTTATTTAGCTAGTGGTTATTTTTCTATTGTACATTTTTCCAGTCCAGTGAAAACTTGTGTATGGAATCCTTTGAAATTGTCCAACTGTGTCGGGATAAGTTTTAAAAACCTCATAAGCTGGAAAATGCATTGTCACAAAGTCTTGGCAGTCTGGCATTCAGCCACAAACACAGTACACAGTGCCTTGTCAAAGTATTCAAACCCCTTGAACTTCACATTTAGTCACCTTCCAAACTCATAAATAAATTTGTTTAATTGGGATTTTATGTGATTGACTAACAAAAAAGAGTGCATATGTGAAGAGGGAGGAAAAGGATTCATGGTTTTAACTTCAGGATAAATTCAGTTGTTTGGTGAACACCTCAGAGGTTTGTCAGAAAACATTAGAGAACATCATGAAACCCAAGAAACACACCAGTCAGGTCAGTTGTGGATGTTCAAATCCATCATCTGATGGAAACCTTCCAAAACCTGGCCCCCAAATCTGACAGCCCAGACAGAGGCCCATCAGAGGCCCATCAGAGGCCCATCAGAGGCCCATCAGAGGCCCATCAGAGGACAATCAGAGGCCCATGGTAACTGTGGAGCACCTGCAGAGATCCACAGCTCAGGTGGAGAGTGTCAAGGAAAAAGCCACTGTTAAAAGAAATCCATAAGACGTCCTGTCTGCAGTTTGCCACACGCTGTGTGGGTGACACAGCAAACATGAAGACATGAAACAAGCTGGTGGTGGCAGCAGTAGCGTCCTGTGGATGTTTTTCATCAGCTGGTTAGAGTTGATGAGATGATGGATGAAATCAAATACAGGACAATCTTCATTGAAAACCTTTAGAGTCTGCCAAAGTCTTGACACTGGTGTGGAGTGACTAAATAGTTCCATGATGAGCGCAATTACTACAAAATACTTTACTGATTCCTTTATTTCATTCCAGTTTGACAGATGATGCTCTGAGCACAAGTCAAACCCGCACCGTCATTGCTTTAGTAAAATAAAATAAGGTCTGAAAAATGGAGACGATCTATTGGCTGAGGTGTGTGTGCTGTCTTCAAACCATCTGTGTCACTGCCAAATCAGTCTGGCCCGGCGTTTTGCTGACAGTGGCGTCATGTTTCTGGCTGTCGCTGTCACTGTCGCCAGCAACAGGACTGCCAGAAGAGCTGGCAAAAAAAAAAAATTCTTTGAACCTGCATCGTTAGAGCCGGTGTCATGTCGAGTTCCGCTACCAATCGAGAAATGTTCCTTTCTGACTCTGCACAGGCACAGTAACACATCACTGAGTTTCTAGATCATGGCCATTACATTTTTGCACTTGGTCTGAAAAGGTAAGCTGGAATACGTGGGTTACATATTGGCTTTACTTTCTAACGCAAAGATCCCATAATTTCATCATTAACTGTGTGCACTGTACTCTTGTCTCTGCAAGTCCAAGTTGTCCTGAAAAAACTTCAGACGTTACATAATGACTGCAAATAAGGCTTTGCTTTTAGTCTAAGCATGAGATAATTATTGTGTGTGTGTGTGTGTGTGTGTGTGTGTGTGTGTGTGTGTGTTGTCATTACCAGAATACGATTTCTTTTGTTTATAAGGCATTGTACTGGATTATGGTTTCAAGCTAATTTGTGGCGTGTTAATGTTAATGATATTAATGTTAATTTGTTTCTTCAGGGTAGGAATTCTTGATAACTGCACCCTATCAAATAACGCTCCAGTATAAGTTCATGTTCTTCTCAATGTTATCTCTTTGATTTGCTTTTTCCTGGCACTTGTGAAATGCATTTTTTCTGCAGGGGATGTAGATGATTACGGTGTGGTAAATGTGGTAAAATGTAATGAAATGTGTGCTTTATGTTGATAATCTGCTCATATGGTGCATAATTTGTAGATTAAGTGTGTATTTCTAATTGTACATCGTTGTTCCGTTTGGATTTTTTTTTTTTTTAATGCCGGTGAAGTGTGTCAGTGGGCACAATTTGAATGTGCCCACAATGAAAATGTTGCTGGGATGGAATGAATGCCAGTCAACAATGTCTTGTAAATAACATTTAATCAGTCAATCAATTAAGGAAGACCTGTGCCTTCCTTGTTCTACTGTTTTTCTATTGCTCAGATGTGAAATACAGGCAGGCAGTACATGAACTCTCATGATTTGAAACCAAGCTGTAGAGTGAATAGGGTAATATTTGTCTTATATAAAGTCACTAAGCACTGGGAGCATGATTTGATAGGGTGCAATTGGACTGTCAAAAATTGCAACCACGAAGAAATTGATCTGAAATAACACATCTAAATACTGTACCATTATTCATCATAGTGGTTGAACACACAGGCACTGAGCACTGAGAGCAAAATTCAACAAAACAGCAGAAATCGACGGAGCACCGGCATAAATAAATACTTTCAAACAGCAACGTTAAAGTAGTGTAGAGGACCGTTTTATGGCTTGATCACCAATCCAGTGTTTAATGGACCAGTCAACCAGTCACATCCCCTGAGCAGAATCTGATCTGTTCCAGACCACCGCCACTTCAAAATGATGGTATGAACTACAAACGTCTCTTTCATAAAAATGAATCCCTTAATTAAAACAGTACAGACCTGTCATCAAGATTCTCCACAATAAAAACAGTGTATACGTGTTACGGATCGGGGAACAAACACTGTGAATGGTTCCTCCCATTTCCGACTGGACTCTGTCTCAGTCAACGTCAGTGATGCAACATAACTGAAGATGCGATCTAGTTGTGTGGGAACATAATTCTGAGGCGACAGGGTTGGCTGAAAACATCAAGACGGGTGTGTGCCCCTGGATAGCCGGAGTACCTGGTGATCCTGCGCGCCTCCATGAAGCTGGGCGAATCTCTTCTCCTTTTGCGAATGGGGGAGTAGCTGCGAGAGCGGCGGCGAGCCCGGCTATCGGTGTCAGTGTCACCATGAGTCGGGCTATCTCGCTCTCTGTGTTGCACAGAGAACACTGTCAGAATAAGAGCACATACCAATGGAGGTGCAGAGCGATGGAGGGGGAGGGGTCACCTGGAATGGTTCTGGCGGCTGTGGGGGGACTTGGTCTTGCTGGGGCCTCTGTCTCTGGAGGCTGAGGACGAGCGGCCACTGCTCCAAGAGCTGCTGCGCTGTCTCATGTTCTGTTTGCTGCGTGACTGCTCTTTCTTCCTGCCTGATGTGTGTGACTGGTGGCCCGGAGACGCTGATGGGCTCCTGTGGTAGGCCTGTCCCCGACTGGAGCGGTGGTGGCGCTTGGATGAATGGCCACCTTTTGTCCTGAGGTAATTACAGACAATGTTAGACCAGACTATTTCCCAAGTAAGAGTAAGAGTGATAAAAGGCTGAAACCTAGCAAACTTTGAGGTGTTCTCACTTTCTTTGGTGACGGGAGGCTCTCGCTCTGTGATTGTGGTTGTGCTGGGAATGTGCCGAGTCACTGCTGTCAGCAGGGGAGTGGGAGCTCTTGTTCCGTCCTCTCTGGCTCCCTCTCCTCCCTGATGTCTGGCTCCTGATAGTTGTGTTCCTGCTGTCTACAACCCCAGCCTCTCCCGCTGTGCACGTCGGCCCTGCTTGGCTCTTGCCCAGGGCGCTGTGGAGCTTGTGCTCTCTCAGCAGAGTGGACTGGATGCTCGTGGAGCCAGCAGTCACTAGTGGAAGCTTCTGTGGAGAAATCATGACCAACAAAGGAAAAAGGAAAAAAAGAAAAGAAAAGGGCATAAAGAGCATTAGAGCATTGTCAAGCTGGCGGGTGAATCCTATGGTGTACTTGCCAAAAGAAGATAAACATCTAAAAGAAAAAGATCAAAGTTTTCTCCATATGGCTTATAAGTCCTCTATGGTGCAGCGCATGCAATACTTGGCATGCAAAACCATAATGAGTTGAAGAAATAATAGTCGCAAAAACAAACCAAAAAACTAGAGGAGGAGGAGGAAGAGAGGGAGAATACAACCAAACTGTGAATCAAATAAGTTAAAGAGCAGAGGCAGAAAGTACAGAGCTACAGATTGTGTGGAGTAGAAAGGAGGACTTCTTCAGTTTGTTGAGTAATGGTTTGAAAAATGAAACAAAACAAAGAAGAAGAAGAAGAAGAAGACAACTTGACGGAACATCACAGAAATGGAAGGAACAAAATAAAGACCACAATTATTGAATCAGTCAAATCAGATCAAACAAATCGTCTGCTACTCAATTTTCTCTTTCTGGATTTTTTTGTCCTTGAAGACAATTGCTGAGATGTGAACAGCGACCCATTTTCTTTGATTTTTTTAAACGTTACTCTTGTTTAACTCCCTTCTGGTTAACATCCACTTACCAATAAAGTGGTATTCCCTCCTTTAGTAGGTAAGGTATGAAGAAAAGGGAAAAGTGGGGCAACATAAGTGCATCATTAGATTCACAAAATGCAAGAGAAAAAGACACAAAACCCTTCACTGCCAGTGACTCATGAGACAGTGCATGGAAATCAATGGAAAATAACTGAAAAGCAAAGAGGAACCGCAGTGTGCAGGGGATCCCTCACACAGAGTAAGTCCTCTGGGCCCAGCCACTTTCCTAAACATCAGCGAGCAACTGGCTGACGAGAGTTTGAGATATTTTCCCTGTTCTTTGTCTAGTTTCTCCTGCAGAGCAGCCTGTCGTGTTTCCAAGTGAACTCGTTGTTTGTGCACAAGGGCTCCGCGATGCCAGGCAATTTTCAGGTCCCTTTAAATTCCAGGAAACTTCTCTACATCACATCAGTGAGTATGTGTCCTTTCTAAAATCATTACATATTAGACCATGACCATCTCATATTAGATATTTAGGAATAGGGCCATTTCTATAGTCAGTGAAACTGCATCTTGCTATTTAAACATTTACTCCTTTAACATTTTTAAGCAAAAACTCAAAGCTGTCAATATTCAAAATGTATCTAAAAGGATAAGGCCAGCAGTATTTGTTTCATCATCATCCAACACCATGAAAAGATCCAAATCCAACAAAGAATTAACCCCAAACCACCAGAGACGGAGCCACTTCACCGCACGAACATGAGTTCTGTTGTTTCTTTCAGTCTGGAACAGAGTTTCTCTCATTGACAAATCCTTAGCTGATTGGTTATGATTTTCTCACACATTTGTTGCATAAAGGTAAAATAGTAATAAAAAATAGTTTGTTATAGTCCTTTGATTAATGAAGATGAAACTATAGTGAAAATAAGGGATTCTGTGGTGGGACCTCCTCGATGACCCCAGAACAGATACAACAAAGATTTCTTCATAAATGATTGAGCGTTTGGTCAAAACATAAGATCTATGTTAGTGATTGTTTGACTTTTCCTGTAGTGCCCCCATGTGGCACTGCATGGCATTTATTTCAAACGTTCAGGCGCTCTGAAGAGGAATCTAATTATTAATCAATTAAGATGTGAATGTGAGTGTGAATGGTTGTCTGTACATGTCCCTGCAATGAATTGCTGCTGCTGATCGACTCCGATATAAACAGGTCCGTTCCAGGAGATAACAACAGAACCAACAATTCAGATGTTCAGTAGAAACATCATCATTTTTCTCACATTGTTTTATAAGCAAATACAATAGAACTAATCATCAATCTTAAAGCAAAAGATGGACATATTGCAGCAGCTAACCGGCCTTTTAATAACCATTGAAATGGTCTTGCACCTTTTTGTTTCTTAATATTTATTACAGTTAGAAATTAGTTTTGTACCACTCTTCAACAGCGATGAACAAAATTTGGACAAACAGACTAAATCAGGAGCATGAAGCAAATTGTTGGTTTTGGTCTTTTCAGATATGTGCTGACATGAAGTAAAACATCAAGTAATGCCAGCATTATCCTTTTATCTGTGTATCTTAAAATATATAAATAATATCATAAATAATAAATAAGAATTATATATCACATATCTAGTTTAAGCATTAAAAAGTAAAACTTGTGGAGGTTATTCAGCATTGCACTGCGTAATGCACGTTATTAGGAGGTAATAAAGAGACTAGTTCTCTAACCGGAATCATATGAAAGCAAATGCAGCTGACTCTCATTCATGTATCACGTGCTGTCATCAACTGTCCCTTGCAGGAAGAAGAACGTCCCCTCTATACATACGACCAGTAAGCGTTTGAAGAACACAATCATTGGTGCTTCGACAGCTGTTAATCACAGGTGTGGATATCATTATGGTAAAAAAGAAAAAGACAAATGTACTATTTCACCCACAAATAGAGAGATGCTGGACAAACAGGAATGCATTCTACCAAAGCAGAAAAAAAAACAAACGTGGTGAAAGAAATGGACCTGGAAGATAAAGCGGGATACTGGATTTCAGAGGAAAGAAAAACCAGAGCTCTACATAATTCAGTCTTCAAGAGTCAAATCATAACTGATGAGGTAAATTAATTTGTTCAAAAACCATTGGTAAACAACAGAGAGAGAGAGAGAGAGAGAGAGAGAAACATTGATGTCACTCAGGCTAGGGTGCTTGTCACATTCTCATCTGCATAAAGATCACGTGCGTAGGCAAAGCGTTACCTACCTTCCATTTCAATCAGTGACACGTATGCAATATCAACAAAATTAGGAAAGAAAGAAAAAAGAAAAGAGGAGAAGGGAATGTTCTCCGCAGCGAAATGGGAAAAAGACAATGACCTCTTTTAGTATCAAAACTATATATTTTGTCCAGAGACTGAGAGGAAATAAACAATAAGTAAAAAGAAAATAGGGGAGTAGAATATATATCCAGATGGGATTCAAATTAAAGAAAAGGATGAAATTTATGTACGTCATGGTTTGCTTTGTCTTTTTCACTTGTACAAAGGCAGCCATATTGGTATCAAGGGAAAGGATAGAGGTAACGGTAAACATCCATGGAGAGCCGCTAGATGAGAGGAACAGAGGGATGGAGGGACGGAGGGGGGGGTTCATGCAGAGCTGCTCAATGTGAAAGATACATGGAAAACGGGAGTGAGCGGCGAGTCACACGTGACACAGATGTAGAAAAGGAGGGGGAGAGAGTGTTGGAGGGGCGATCTGCTAATGGACGACTCGACAGGCGGACATTTGAAAGGGACCCCAGTCACGTTTTGGCCTGGGCTACATCTCTACTGCTGTTTGCATCAGCCCAGCTGATGGTGCTGATTTATTTGTCAGCAGGCAAGCTGCTCGAGCTGATGAGGGAGTTAACAAAGAAAATGGCTCGGGTCCCTTTAAAACAACAATCATGTTAAAAGTTGTGTGAGTTATTTCAAGAGTCTATTTATGTGTGTTTGCAAACATCCACTAATAATGGGTGAGTGGAGGACACCCAGTTTGGGACTGTCGCATCCACGTGTGTGAGTTCACAGAAAGGCTTTTTGTCAGAGGTGGGAAAGTTACACACACAACAGCTGATTAGTCTGGTATCAGTAAACAACTTAAGTACATTAATCCTGTGTCAGTGTTCCTCTGTGGCAGTTCCCCAATACACTACAAAGAACATCACTGGCTCATCGTCACCCCTTGGTGGTAGACAGCTTGAATGTTGGTTGGTAGGAAAGTCCGTTTGATGAGTGTTATGAGAGAGCTGTTGTGGTTTGGCGCTATACCAATAAAAAACAGACAGCACGGCAGTGAAAATAAGGGCCAGCAATAACAGATTACTTTCCTCTACTGACCACAGCTTGGAGCCCAGCATCAGAACCAAACCTCAAAGCCTTTATTCCAGATTTTGAGGGATCTTTTTGAGGGTTAACGCCAGTCCATTAATGAGGTGACAGTAAGGCACTTTAATGTGAATAAGCCACATGCACGTCCTCAAATGGAACAAACTCCAACATGGGAAGAAATATGCCACTCTGTGTTTCTTATTGTAGCAGCCTGATGGAACTGTCACCCAGAGGAAGGAACTCCAGCAAAGGACAGTAACGAAGGCACAAACCTTTTCTCAAAGCTTTGTTGCCAAATGTGCCAAACGTGCCAAACATTTCCCACCTCTGACGAGAACAGTGCAAAATCACCTCCCTTTGCATATCTTGGGGAGATGTCCTGGACCATTTTGGGATTAGACAGCACCAAACACAGCTAGAAGGCAACTACAAGAACACACACCAAAAAAACAATACCAAAACCCAGAAGATTTTCTAAACTGAAGACATATAATCCTCCTCATGGTCAGATATCTCTTGAGGATCATAATAAAAACTTTTCCCTGATTAGTAAAGTTCTCGTGACGCTGAAAAAAGGCTGCTTTGAAAAAAGCAGAGCGAGTGAAATGGACACAACCCTTGCTCGTTTCTCTCTGCTGGTCTGAACAAACATCAAGTGCAGAGAAGTCGCTGCCACCTTGAGGCAACATGCACATTGTTAAAGTGGTAAAGTGAAGTAGTCGAGAGGAGTATGTTTCACCCTCTGGAGGAGAAGAGGATCTACCACTGGGTGAAGCTTGTGAGAATGACAACTGGATTGACAAGAAGAAACTATTCCACATTATACTCGCTCCAGCTCCAGTGTATTTGAGTGCTTTTTGTGTATATGAGACAGAGCGAGTTGAGCATTGATTCATGGGGAAATACCACTTAAAATAAGAAAAGGAAAAAACAAGGAACAGTGATGACTGACAGAAACAGAGAGAGAGAGAGAGATATCAGATGTGATGTCAGAGATAGTACATGCAAGCTGGAGTATAAAAGTGAGAACAGTACACCAATCCTCTGGAGTGAGTTGTGACAGAGTGTTTACAGCACATTCAGGTCACAGGCGATGTCGTCTGCCCAGTGGCTGTCATCCTACTGTCACCGGTCATGTAGCAAAGTGTCCACACATTGAGATGTATGGATTCAAGACAGTTTGACAACACAACTCGCCAGCTGACATATGTCAATGCTGCAGTACATTTTGGCACATCCAAAAAAGGATCAGTCAGTTCAAGGAGGAATCACAGATCTGATTACTTCTCTGGCAGCGTTTTCTAAGACTTAACATCCCTGACAGACATTTTCTTTCATACTTCACAGATGCAGAAGCAAGGCCTTGAAGTAGTCGTCCCTGCCCCTGGCGCAGTGGTTTTATTTGTCATGTGTGGTCAGAGGCACTCGCTTGTAAGGAACGCCACATCGTTTTTGCCCGTGCATTTTGAAACATCTCACACCTGTGTGTCTCATAACTCAAGGTGCCCAAGGTGACGACTTCTAGTGCTATGCTCTGAATGGATGTATGCAGAGCACAAACACCAGAACCTTCACGTCTTTGTTTCATCTGGTCCCAGCAAACAATCTGAACAAAATGGCAGAGGAAACCAGAAACATGAAGGCAGGTTTTACACTGCAAGGAGCCTCTGACACATCAAACGTCATAAAAACAGAAATTGACACAGAAATATCATAGAAAATGTCCTGCAGCCTAAGAATAACCCACAAAAGAAAGAAAAAGGATCAAGGAGGATGAGAAGTAATTCATCAAACACAAAAGTTAAAAACATCTGACACTGGTAGATACCATTGGAGTGGGAGTGGGAGGGTGAGGGAGTGGGAGCAGAACGGAGGAGGTTACATACATCATGCCCCTTCTCGCCCTCGGTGGGTTTGAGTCTGCTGGCCTTGCCGTTGCGGCTGCGCTGACTGTGGTCCCCGTTGTGCCATGCCGTGGGACTGTGTGGGTCCAGAGACAACGACGTGCTTGGCGCCTTCTGTCTGTCTGTCTTGTGCTTTGAGCTTGACCTGGGGGGGCGGGTGCAAAGTCACACAGCAACACACTCCGTGACCACAAACAGCCCAATCACAACTAAAACCAACTCCATCTGCAGATGTACTCAGATGGAACTGTCGTCACAGCAACTTAATGGCCTCCAGTTGGAGATAACTTAAATTTATGGCTATTTTTTTTTGTATCTCTCCCTACCTCTGGCTGTTTAAACTACATCTTTACTGATCGACTAGGACTTGTCCACACTCTTAACTCTCTATATCTGACCAACATCTTACCCTGTGCCTATAACTCTTCTTCTCTTAACTCTCTATGCTGTTCTACACCTGCATCTTCACTCTTCCTCCCTCTTAATTCAGGATGTTTGATCTACATCTGATCTTCATTCCATGACTCTAACCCCTTTTGTTCCAGTGCTTCCTAGTCTGAGATTCCTCCTGTTCCTGGACCTGATGGAGTCCTTCCTGCTGCCATGACCACGACCTGTTCGATGGTGGATGCTTCCTCATCCTCATCTACGCAGATGTCTACCCCATCTACCCCAGCTGTCACTGACAAGGACAATAATCAACTGCAGCAATAATAATTATTATTATTAAAAATCTCAACTCATGGCATGGAAATCATTGTAGGGATTTGACTTCCACAATTTTATTTTGTTACAGCTTATTTATATGTTATTAAATCTGTTTGTGTGTGTGTGTGTGTGTGTGTGTGTGTGTGTGTGTGTGTGTGTCCTTCTCCTCTGTCCCTGCTGCTTTCCTTCAAACTTGTTATATCTCTATATCTCCACATGTCAATCTCTGTGTACGGTACTTGTCTCTCTCTTTCTCTTTGTTTTATTCCAACTGGTTGAGGCAGAAGACATCCACATTTCGCCAAGGTATCTGAGCCTGTGAAACAAATGTTTTTCTCTCCTCCGTCACAAAGATCTGCTCATGTGAATGTTGGTTTCTGTTAGAACAGTCAGTTTGAGTGTCAGGAGAGAACTGTTGATTTGGTGCTGTACAAATAAAATGTGACTTGTCAAATGTGAATGAAATCAAATAAACCAAGATATCTCAGGGACTCGTTCCAGAATCAGGTTTCATGAGTTTGTTCATCCTGAAATTTTACAATTCTATTTTCGTGCAAACCAAATGTCTTCATATGAGTTTCATATGTTTGAATTCAGTTTATCAGTACCTCTGAAATAAGCAAAATATAAAATATCTGTTTTCCTCATTTTAGGATCGACAAACTCTGGATTTTTAATAAACCTGCTTTCTGGAACAACCCCCAGTGCATTTAATGACTAATTTGAACACAGGTGGCCAATATGAAGTAAACAATGGATTTTTGTGAGAAAGTTAGTTTTGTCACACCAGTGAGAAGATGTCAGCAGAATGTGACGTAAAACTTATAATCTGCTGCACAGACACAGATGTTTCTGAACCTCCTTTGAATTTTAAGAAGACGATAGGAATGTTCCCAGAAAACTGATGCAGCTCTCTTTTACATGCAGCTTCGAAAGACAACCATCTTGGTCTCAGTGTGCCATTTTCTAAAAAGACCTTTGGCGTACATAAGTGCCAGAAATGTCTTCAAGTGACTACTGACAATGAATGTTTTCTACAGCACTCGCTTTGAGTGCAGAATGAGATATCACAGCTGTTTAATGGGAGTTATGATAAGGCTTGCTGAAGAGCCCCATTTGTATCCCTTTCTATCCCCTAAGGACCCAGAATAAATGACCGACCGACTGTCACCAATGTAACAGTTAAATAAAACTCTGTGTGTGTGCATATGTGTGTGATGCATGCAAATGTGTGTGTACCTGGTGGGGGATTTGGAGGTGCTCCGAGTGGAGGACAGGGAGGCACTGCGAGAGCTACAGCAGCTGCCTTGATGCTGCGAACTCCTACTGGGGGTCTCCGCAGGGGACCTGAAGTATTTCAACCACACACACACACACACATTACAATGTGCATGTACGCACGTATCCCAGGGTCACACATGCCAGTGTGCACCAGTCTCATGATGTAAAGCAGGCCATGCTCTGATAAACACTTTCAACACTTTCAAATATTCTAAACCCCACACAGAATGTCGGTGGTGTGTGTGTGTGTGTGTGTGTGTGTGTGTGTGTGTGTGTGTGTGTGTGTGTGTGACAGGACATTTATGAGACTGAATGTCACTCTGTTGTTGTTTCGCTGAAAGAAAAGACCAGTGTTTCATTTCCAGTCAGCGAACGCCCGTTATACTATATGTCATGCTGTTTGTTTGACAGCAAAGTTTGACAGCAAACATTAAAACGAGATGTTTCTCACCTCTTTTTCTGTTTGTTCTTGTCTTTGTGTGAGTTTCTTGGGCTGGAACAAAAGGCATACATGTGTATCCTCAAGCATGTTTTCTTCTCTTAAAGGTTTCTTTCAGCAGATATGTCAATGAGCACATTGTTGTGACAGTGAACAATGTTTTTAACTGTGGTTGTCGTGTGTTTGAGTGTTCACACACCTGTGCCTTTTCTTTTTCCTGGAGCCTGAGGCAGATCTACCGGAGTAAAAACACCACGATCATTAATTAAAGTGCAGCTACTGGATAGACAGATACATAGATAGATACATAGATAGATAGATAGATAGATAGACAGACCCAGGCAGAAAAGGGCAGCTACAGCTCAGCTTTCAGTTCTGTGTAGTCACATATGTGACTGTATACATCTTTCTGTATTCTTCATAATTCAGCCTGTATTTCTGTCCTGTTCGTGATGCAAGCTCCCTCACTGTCGAGCAATATGAAGCAAATGCATATAGTATTTCCATGTGAGCAGACATGCTCACAGAAAGCATTTACAGTCAATAGTGATGAAATTACTTCTGATTTCAAGCTGCTGCTCTGCGTGACAGAGCAGGAATAATACATTTTGAGCCTGGAAATCACAGGCAGATCCTCAATGGTAAGGACAGTTACCATCACCTCCAAATCACTTTCACTCTCATTGCAGTTTCCATGGTGATTAGTCAGACAGGGGTGTGAGAGTTGAGCCCTGCTTCCCCTACTGTTTTACATCCCTACAGGACGTAGTGGAGTGGAAGGGAACTGCCTATTGACTGTGGATCGTGGAAGAAAGTAATAAAACGGTCACAGAAATATATATGGCAGATAAGGGACTCAAAAATGAAGCACAGTGTTTCCCTGCTAGTTAGAATCAGACTGGTTTGTTGATCTGGGGAACTCATCATTCTCCCACCTTCTACTAAAGCTAAAACACCCACACCTTATATAAGACAGATATCCATCTGCTCCTCATCTTCAAAGTGAGTTGTACTTGATTGCAAATAAGCAGCAGGATTATTTCCATGAATCAATCTTTAAGAAGGAGAAAGCAGAGAAGCTGTGTCTAAGGAGGAAGCCCCCGCCTCACCTTACATGATTCATATGTGAACAGTACCTGCAATGGAGAGCGCCTAAGGTGTGAGGTTGGGAAGGAGCGAGGGGGGCTCAGCCATAGGAGAATGGATGAGAGGTATGAAACAAGAGCAGGACAGTGCAGTGATGTTCAGCAATTTGGGGAGAGGCTCATTTTTCTTGTGCTGTGCTGTCCCATACAGGCTGGCTTATAAGAGCCAATCATTTAGTCCCACTCACCTGAGGAGAGGGGTGCACTGCTTTACTGCTGTGCCACTGTTGTCCCTGGGCACCATGAAAGGCTTGCTGATGGGGTTTTCTACTCTTTCCTAGTCCCACTCGTCTTCCTCAATGTATCTGTTCCTTTGCCTGTCACATCCCTTCTTTTCCTTCCTTAAGTCTCCTTTCCATCTACCCAGAAAAGAAACAAAGGGTTCTTTGTTTCTCTGCTCGCTTCCAGTTTTCCTACTCCTTTGTTTCTTCTTGCCTTTTCCTCTTTTTCATCTTTCTCCCTCTTAACTTCCGGAAAACAGAAAACATGAAATGCTGTCCATCGTGAGAGAAGAACACAAAAAATCAAGTATGGAAGTCATCCCTTCATTAGGACTCTTTTCGGGGCGTCATGTGTTTTGACAAGCTCCTGAAGAGGCTTTCATGTGACATTTCACTGTCACACATGATGTGTACATAAATACACTCACCTGTCTCGCTTGTGTTTCTTCCCACTCCTTTTCTTCTTCTCCCTGCGTGTGGGGGAGGAGCTTCCAAATCTATTTCAACATAGAAATGTTTGACCTTCAGTTTGTTGCTGACTTTTTCATAGATCCTGTTAGAAACTCCAAGGTCCCTATTTTGATGGTCTAAAGCCCAAGCACCCAGCGTGCTGAGCATGGGCGTGTCTCAGTCACTTACCAGTTAGATGGCGTTTTTAGACTGTGTGCCATGGAGGAGAGACTCAAAGGGTTGGGCTTACTTTGTGAATTAGAGTGTCACGTCTCATTCAGAGTGCCCCCCAAGTCCATGCGTTGCTCTTGCAATCCTTTCAGTGGTGCTTCCCTAAAAGTGTGGAGGCCAACCCCCTTTGGAAATTCTGACATTTTAGAAATTTCATCACTGAATGACCGAGATCAAGTTGGATTTTAACATGTTCTAGACACGTTTAACTGATCAATAGTTTATTGATCTCTGTCATTGATTGTTCAGTGTGTAAGTCCATCCAAGGCCAATCAGTACATCAGAGCTCTGTTCTCTCACTTGTCTGTGCCCACTGTGTCGTGGAAAAGCACCATGACACCATGACCACGTCCTCTATCATTGTCCTAGTTTCATATCATCATTAAGGAAAGATCTTACTAAACACCTGTGGAATATTGTTCCATCCTGATCAGATAACAGATTAGCTGTCAGGAGCTGATTCATTAAAATGTGTTACTTCAGGGTTTTTTTTTTCAGTGGTACATTTTCTTTCAAACTGACACACCCGAAGAAGAACAAGTTCATTTGCCAGTTTTCATTTGCTAGACGGCGAGGGTGTGTGGCATGAAAATGACAGCTGCACCAACATATAAATGGCGATGACATGGACTATGTGCAATGTGCCATGAGCTGTAGACCATCTCAATAGGGCTCCAAATCTTTCTGGCCAAAACTGTACCTTCTTCTCAACCTTTTTTCCTCTATAGCATCCCTGTACTCACACTTCACTCACACTCTCACCTGCTCTGCCTACTCTGCTTCTTTTGTTGACCTGTTCTACACTCAGCACCCCCTACAGATTCCCTCCTCTGCAGTATCTGATGACTTCCTCTCATTGTTCAGAAGAACTGACATCCTCTTTCGCGAAACCAGACTCATTCTGTTGAGGAGTAAAAAAAAAGGATAAAATTTGGACCACTTCATCAGCGGAGGCCGATTCCACTCACCGACTCCTTCTGCGGCCAGATTTCTTCTTCTTTCTTTTCTTTGGACGAGGGGATGGAGAGCTGCTTGATTTCCTCTTCACTCTGAAGAAGAGAAGAGGGTGAGTGAGACTGAGAATGAGATAAAGTAAGGCTGAATAATTTAGAAGCGATTGCTACTATTATTATTATTCTTGCTACTATATAATTATTCTAATAGTTATCAGGCAGTCATTTCCTCATTTCCACTCATTTCCACCGTCTGTTCAAACACACACCATGAAACATACTTACAGTGGAAGAAAATGTCGCTTTCTGATAAATTTGAGGTTATAATGTTTGTCTCCAAATGCCTGCAGGGGCAGATCTTCCTCTTCTAAACGGTTACGGCTCAGCAGTAAGAGCATCACTATCTGTGTGTGTTTGACCTGTTGTCACTGTAGTAGTCGTGGTCATAGTCTCCATCGTCATAGCCGGCCAGGTCGGGGTCATCTTCATACTCGTCTGGCTGATAGTGAAGGTTGTTGACCCTGAAAGTTGGAGTGGAGGGTCAAGCATGCAGATACACAGTATACAGTGTCTGTGGCCATACAGTCAAATATATAATGATTTATTCTGCTGCATTTGGCACGTTAGTGGAGGAGAAGACACTCCACTTTGTCAGTTTAGGAGCTATAAACAACTTTTCAACACAACCTAATCTCTGTCTGTTCTATGTGTTGTATGGAGAAGTGAAATTATCCAGGAAGATGTCCTCATCTGGACTGATGGGCAGACAAATGTACAGAGAGATACACTTTGTTGTTGGGGGCGGTGGACAGATGTACATATGATGGTCATATTAATATGACGGTACTGGCTGGTTATTGGACATGTTCTGATGGGACAACTTTCGTCTCAGGCGTCTTGGCTCTCATTGGACAGTTTTAATGAGTCAACCTGTGAGAGGCTTTGCAAGTCATATTCCATCTCTTACTCTGCTACTGTCTATTCAGCAGGAAATCACTTTAGGACATTGGTAAACATCAGTGCTGACAGTGTGCTGTTACTCTTAGCTGGTATTTCAATCAAACCGCTCCGCGAAACAAACCCATCACAGGTTGCAGAATATCTGAGGTCGCAGCAGAGTCAACTTACTATACATGTCAGATACCAATGCACCTCTGCTTTATACTTTGTCTACTTTGCCTAGACTGACAGTTGTTTCCTCATTAATGCATCATCAACATTTCAAAACTGTGAGTTCACTAAAACGTGGATGTGTGTGAGAGAGAGAAGCAAGGCTGGGGAAGA